>ONZH01007649.1:0-115983 GCA_900303285.1 Rhinella marina | reverse complement strand
TCCCCTAACAACAACTTCACCACTGTCTGACAACCGTGTCTCCTCATCGTCTGACACCTCTTTACAAACTTCTTCCACTAACTCAACATTGTCATCATCATCACCCACAGACTGCGACAGTTGGAAAACTTGGGCATCGGGAACGAGGTCAGCAGCAACCTGAGAAGTGGTTTGTGACTCTGGGAAGGGTCCAGAAAACAGTTCCTGAGAGTATGCCGGATCACATTCCAAATTTTCCTGGGAGGGGGCAGACTGGGGGGAAGGAGGTTGAGGTGGAGGAGCCATAGGAGTGCTCCCTTGGGTAACGTGGGTGGACTGCGTGGAAGACTGACTGGTGGACGAATTACTTGAAGCATTGTCCGCAATCCACGAGATCAGCTGTTCGCACTGTTGTGGTTTCAACAGTCCTCTACCATGTGTCCCTGTAAGTTGAGACATGAAGCTAGGGAGTGTAGCTCTGCAGCGTTCCCCTGCTCCCTCATCAGCGGGTACTGTCTCACCCTGCCCAGGACCATGGCCTCTGCCCCCTGCAGTAATTGAATGCCCACGCCCTCGACCCTTAGCCCTTGGGTTCAACATTTTTTTATATAGGTGTATGATAAAAAAAAATAAAAATTAAGTCCGGTAGAATTAAGTGACGTACAGAAAGTGTCACTTGGACAGATTATACGGATTGAGCGAGTGTGCTGAACTGTGACACACAGAAAGGTTACACGCAGCTGAGTAAAATGGATTTGTATCACTGAGCTAAAATAACTGAAAAAAAATTTTTTTTTTTTAATATTTTGTTTTTTTGGGTACGTGACGTGCAGGAACTATGGTAGAACTGCCTGACACCCTCTTAATGGTGGCTATTTAGTCTGCGACCCAGACAAATGTCGCACAGAGAGTTTTCTGGATCAAGCTGTAGATGATATTGGTAGCAAATGACTTGGTTGTATTGTGTGACGTACAGAAAGTGTCACCTGGACAGTATATACGGATGGGAGCGAATGTGCTGAACTGTGACACACAGAAAGGTTACATGCAGCTGAGTAAAATGGATTTGTATCACTGAGCTAAAACAACTGAAAAAATAATTTTTTTTTTTTATATTTTGTTTTTTGGGAACGTGACATGCAGGAAATATGGTAGAACTGACTGACACCCTGTTAACGGTGGCTATTTAGTCTGCGACCCAGACAAATGTCGCACAGAGAGTTTTCTGGATCAAGCTGTAGATGATATTGGTAGCAAATGACTTGGTTGTATTGTGTGACGTACAGAAAGTGTCACCTGGACAGTATATACGGATGGGAGCGAATGTGCTGAACTGTGACACACAGAAAGGTTACACAAAGCTGAGTAAAATGGATTTGTATCACTGAGCTAAAACAACTGAAAATTTATTTTTTTTTTATATTTGTTTTTTTATATTTTTTTTACAACTTTGTTTTTTTGGGAACGTAACGTGCAGGAACTATGGTAGGACTGACTGACACCCTGTTAACGGTGGCTATTTAGTCTGCGACCCAGACAAATGTCGCACAGAGAGTTTTCTGGATCAAGCGGTAGATGATATTGGTAGCAAATGACTTGGTTGTATTGTGTGACGTACAGAAAGTGTCACCTGGACAGTATATACGGATGGGAGCGAATGTGCTGAACTGTGACACACAGAAAGGTTACATGCAGCTGAGTAAAATGGATTTGTATCACTGAGCTAAAACAACTGAAAAAATAATTTTTTTTTTTTATATTTTGTTTTTTTGGGAACGTGACGTGCAGGAAATATGGTAGAACTGACTGACACCCTGTTAACGGTGGCTATTTAGTCTGCGACCCAGACAAATGTCGCACAGAGAGTTTTCTGGATCAAGCTGTAGATGATATTGGTAGCAAATGACTTGGTTGTATTGTGTGACGTACAGAAAGTGTCACCTGGACAGTATATACGGATGGGAGCGAATGTGCTGAACTGTGACACACAGAAAGGTTACACAAAGCTGAGTAAAATGGATTTGTATTACTGAGCTAAAACAACTGAAAAAATATATTTTTTTTTATATTTTGTTTTTTTTGGGAACGTGACGTGCAGGAAATATGGTAGAACTGACTGACACCCTGTTAACGGTTGCTATTTAGTCTGCGACCCAGACAAATGTCGCACAGAGAGTTTTCTGGATCAAGCTGTAGATGATATTGGTAGCAAATGACTTGGTTGTATTGTGTGACGTACAGAAAGTGTCACCTGGACAGTATATATGGATTGGAGTGAGTCAGTGCTGAACTGTGACACACAGAATGGTTCCACAGTGCTGTGTGCAATGGATTTGTATCACTGAGATAGAACAATAAAAAAGTGATAAAAAAAAATAAATAAAATGTCTTCTAGCCCTTAGAAGGGCTGTTGGGTTCTTTGTGGGTGATCCCTGCCTAACAGACAACTAAATGCAGGCCCTAACACTGTCCCTGAAAGGCAGCAGCTCTATCCCTAACGACATCCAGACGGCATCTGAGCCGAGCACCGCGGCCAGTCGGTAGTATATTCCAGGGTCATCTGATCAGGCCAGCCAACCCCTGCTATCGACATGTAATGGCCCCACGTGATGCTGGGTGGTACGTAGAGTCTCCTGGCTTGTGATTGGCTGTGTTTTTAGGCGCCAAAAAAGCACGATGCGGAAGTTGCCATTTCCTCGAGCATGGCGAGATACTCGTCCGAGCAGCGAGCACTTACGAGTACCCTAATACTCGAACGAGCACCAAGCTCGGACGAGTATGCTCGCTCATCTCTATCCTTTAACAGTGTCATCCACAGCGCTCTGCCCCTTTAATGCAGACCTACAGCAGTGAACTGGCTGGGTTGTTACGGAAACCTGGTGTGTGTGGAGACTAACTGCCTGTGAGCCTCTATTGGCTGATAAGGGTCATGTGACCAGGCTTGTTTCTTATTTCTTTGTCCTGTTCACTGAGAAGGCTGCACATGCTTAGTTTTATCCTTCAAATGCCTCCTGAGCTGTGATAAGGAGAGCATGGACACACCCCCTGAGCTGTGATAGGGAGAGAGGTGCAGCAGAATGGACATGCCCCTGAGCTGCAGCAGAAAAGACACTCCCCTTGAGCTGTCAGCTTGATATAAATCAGAGCAATGAATATGGAGATCTCTGGATCCATGTGAGGTACAGGGCTGGTTGGTTAGTCATTGGATGATCCCATTAAATCCAGATTGTTGGCAAATTATACCTAAAATGATTATTAACAAGCTCGTTGATGCTGACCATGATACGAGATGTAGTTCATTAGGATTTGGTCACACATTCCCCACATCCTATCAGCAGAATAATGTCACTTCTTTTACTGTAATTACTTTCAAAATCCACCTGGGTATTTCGAGGATGGTGTTATCTTGTCCCTGCATGTTTTATTCATGTCATCATTAGGCTTTTATTGGCTTTATTGACAGTGCATAGTGATTGCTAACTAACTGAAACTCAGGATTCTGAAAGCAGATATTGAAAGTACTGCAATTAAGTTAGAGTCATCTGTGCTCCTGATCAGTGGGGTATATACACAGGTTAGAAGAAAAGATTACTTTGCAGAATCATTTAATGATGCCCCAATCCCAGTGAATGGTATAATTAACTTTGGTGTATGTGTGGGAAATGGCACTGAATGAAGTGCCCCAGGCTTGTTTGATGAGCGCCACTTGTTACGGTACGTGTAAGGCTCGTCGAGTAGCTGTCTTGCCTGCTGAGCTTCACATACCATCAGGACAATCTGTGACACGATATTACACAGTTGCACTCTACCTGGACAGATATCGCTCGGCTAATTAGAAGATTTAATACAGTTCCCATTCAAAGGCAGAAAGAAATAGCTGCCTGTGTGAAAGTCTCTTCCTTTAGTGTATATGATGCAATTTTTAAACTAAATAGTTCTTTCTGTTGAGGGTAAATAAAGTGCTTTCTGGCTCATAGACAGACACTGACATAAATTTTAATGATTCCGCTAAATAGTGGTAAATTATCTTGATGTTCTGTGAATTTGTTACCTACGTTTATTAAATAGTGTTATAAAATCTACAAGGCAGTTTCTAAATTCTATTAGAATAAAGGGAAAAAATTATCATTTCCTTGCACTATTTTTCTGGCAAAAACAAAAGTTGCAAACGCTGTGTTAACACCACTGTGACTCAATTTTGTTGCAAGTGACGTTTTTAAACTGCCCTTGTGCAGTAGCCAGGTTTGGGTTGGCCCCAACACTGCGCTGGGTCCCCTGAAGGGACGGTAAGGCGTTGTGCAACCCAATGGGAAATAAGTCCAGAGAGTCAGGGTCTGCAGTAAAGCAGTGTGCTTCTTTACTGGAGGAATTCAGGTGCAAATCAATACAAGTGAGGCATAGGGCTGGCTTTTCCAGTCTCCTTCCTAGCAGAAGAAGGTTTTGATGCTGAGGAAAGGCCTGGGCTAGCGGTTCCTCTCTCTCTCAGAAGGCTGGTGCCCTGGCCAAAGGCTGGAGGCAATTGGAAAAAAGAGAGAAAAAAGGGGTAGAGGGTTATATTCCAAATTTCACCCAAAGGGGTGGTGTGTTGGAAATAACTTTTTCCTCCCTTTTTTCCCCTTCCCCACTTTTTTCTAGAGGGATTTATCGCCTAGAGAATCCACCCACACCACTGATTGCAAATGCTGGAAGCCCATGGACAGGGCTGGTGACCCATGGTCTGTGGCTCAGCGTCCCCATCTCAGTGTCTTCTTCCGGTCACTCATGCAGACTGGCATGAGTCTCCCACTCCAAGCACTGGTCCATAACTGCAGCACACTAGGGGCTGTGACTGCTCTCCTTATATACCATTTCTAGCTAGACTAGAACCTGCTAGTGGGAAGGGTGGACTGGAGAAGCTCCACTTCTCCACATTGTTTCAACCCCCATCGCTCATAGACCCACATTAGGGCTTCAATGATACTTAGTGGCAATGACACAGCAGTTTTTCCAGACAAAACCAAGTTTCCAGACATAACAACTAATCTAAAACCAGACATTCAAAAGGTCAGTCTGTCTGGTTTTGGTGGTAAACAAGTCTGGCTTTTTCCCTCCAAAACATGCTTTTTTAAACTCTATGATAGCTGTGAAAAATTACCAGCTTCTCCTTCAAAGTCCTAATAGTCTCTCAGTGTTAATTAACCCTCTCCACAGAGCCTTGCAAACACAGTGCAAATGAACAGGATATAAATCACAACATACATATAAAATGGGTTAAACAGTATTAAACATTGCAAGTTAACCCTTTCAAGAGAAATAAAGTAAGAATCTTTAACTTTGCATAGGGGAAACAGGCAAATGTCCACAAATGTCCAAGCGTCAAAGTACCCCCTCCTCCAGGGCACTACACTTGCCGAGAAGGTGGCGTGGCAAAGGTGGGGAAGGGTCAGCAACTTTTATGCAACTTTTCTATGCAGCTATGAACTGCCATAGATTTCATTGTAGTTGCACGGACTGCCAGATGATGAGCCTAATTTATGAAAAGGCAAGTGCCTCGTCATAAATTAGGCACCTCTTCCAGCAGTTCAGAGGATATCAAGACCAGGGTAAAAACGTCAGTCTTGATAAATCTCTCTTAATATCTTTATACCAAAAAATCAATTTCATGAGTTTTTATAGTGGTCAAATGTTGAGTAAAGAACATGGCAAACTTCTGCTGGTGGTGCTCCTGCTTCTCTGGTACAGAAGAAAATTTTTCGTAAGGTATTGTGAAAAATAAAAGCTTTCCTTATTAAAAACTGCACTGGGGGGGGGCATTTATTAGGGCTTTTCCATCGGAATTCTGGCATTTAAAAGTTGCAAATGTTGTCACGCGCTGTATTTGTGGTAAAGTTTGTGACTTTTTGACCTTCACACCACTTTAGAGAAGTGGATTTGCACATGTGGTAACAAATTAATTAATTTATTGACTTGAGATATGGATTTATGTATGATTATCATGATTTGAAAGTCTTTTTTATTAACTTTATTATATTCACGTAGTAATTTTATGGATTTGTATGGAGCCTATTGATGTATTTATAAATTATGAATTTTGTATTTTTAATGAAAACAAATATAAATTGCATTACAGCCATACTTACCTCTTTGAGCACATTTTGATCTTAAATTGTGTTGGGTCCATCTACCAGCAAGAAGGTGGCTTCCAACTGACTATACCTACACCAAAAGATTTCATACTCTTGGGCTTTTGGCCTACTAAACTCAGGGTAATGTAGAATCAAACTATATAATATTCTGATTAGAAACACTAGGTAGATAGATAGATAGATAGATAGATAGATAGATAGATAGATAGATAGATAGTGATTATGGTTTATTTCATCAACGTGTTTTTTTTTTCATTCTATGAAGGTGGAACCAGTTGGATCTGGCCATAGTGCTCCTATCTGTAATGGGAATCACTTTGGAAGAAATTGAAATTAATGCTGCTTTGCCTATTAATCCCACCATTATTCGTATCATGAGAGTGCTACGCATTACTAGAGGTAATAAAGCAAAAAACTGAAAGTGATTCATATTAAATAATAATGTATCTATTTTCTTAATATTAGAAGTTTTATCTAACTCCAGTATAACACATGGTAAAATGCTATCACCTAATGAAATTGTCAGATGATTTCTTTTGAGATTCAATTTGTTCTCAATGGTCTCCAATTTACAGTGTTAAAGCTGCTAAAAATGGCCACGGGGATGAGAGCGCTACTAGACACTGTCGTACAAGCTCTGCCGCAGGTAATGAACGGCCTAACCTCTCTACTATGGTTGTTATATCATTCATGTTTTTTTGGAGATCATACAGTGATCAATTGTGCACTGGGAATTTTATTTTATCTACCATTCACTTCCTTTTTTGCTTTTTTTATTATTCTTATTTATTAGGGCAAAATTGTGTCATAGATGTACATTTCTAATAAAAATCCAATAATGAGATCCTCAAGGTAAAACCTTTAAAACACATAGTCCAATTGCATAGTTTAAAGCAACACTCCAGTACAAGTAAGAAAAAAAAATCATATTAACTGGGGAATGAACAGAATACTTTTCTGGTGAGCTACTCCTCTGCCACCCCTTCTCAGACTACGTGACACACACTGTGTATTTGGTAGGCTAAAACACTTCCTGTTGCCCTCATGTGATCAGTACTGGACAATCTTAGTGCAAGGCGGTACAAGCAGGAAGTGTCTTCGACTACTGATGTATAGTGTTCATCTTGTAGTCTGAGCAGACGCCTGGCAATTTTGGATGGCAGATGAGTGGTCCAGGAATCGGCCGATCTACCGCTGAACAAAATGAAAAGCAGGTGAGTGCTGTGATTGTTCCCTAGTTAATGTGATTTCTTTTTATTGAACCCGAGGGTTGCTATAAAAGAGGAAAAATAGTCTATCCAGACCCTTGTCTACAATGTATCTTTTAGTTGTTCTGGATTAGTACTGAAGTTAAAAAGTGTTATTGCCAACCAAAAGTATTGTGTCATGTGTGGGCACTTTAGCTAAGGGCTCATGCTCATTAACATTGACTTTTTTGTGTTCTGCAAGCTGCAGATCCATAAAACACAGATACGGGACATGTGTGTTCTCCATTTTGCAGAAGTCCTGCCCTCTATAGAACTGTAAAATGGTCAAGAATGTTCTATTTTTTTGTGGGGCCGCGGAACAGACATATGGATTTTTTTGTGGTAGTTTTATTAAAGTATTGTAATTATTTGCTGAACTTGGATGTGCAGATTTTCTGTGTTGCCCTTTTTCTCTTTTAGCTTCCATTACAAACTTGCTAACTCTCCCAGAATATCTGAGGGTTTGGTATGAGGTCTGAATTAACACAGAATTCTCCTGTGCAATACAATGGCCATTAAAGGGGCTGTGAATGAATGGGGGAGTCAGTTTTGGCACCGCCAATCCCTCCCCCCCATACTCGGCCAGACCTGTAAAGGAAATATAACTTATCTGTTTCCTGATGCTGGCTCCCCACTCCTTCCCCTCCAGGCCTGTGTTGCTCCTCTAGGCTCTCTCATTGTCAACATCTGGTTTGACATCACCGCAGTCAATCACTGGCCACGACAGAGATTATTTCCCTTTACATTATGTGACCATATGTCATGGCGTAAGAGGAGCTGGCCATCACCGCGGGCCAGTGATTGGCTGCGGCTATGACAAACCGGATTAAGCCCCCCTCCCAAACCATAGGACTGGTGTGTAACAGCAACCTATGTCGATAGATAGATAAAACAGCATTCCAGTTCAGCAGATGATTAAAAAGTGAGTTTCTCTGTATACCCATCCATTTTAGCTCAGCTGTATGGATTTTTCATCATATGCAGGGTGCTGCCTTTTTTTTCCTTTTTTTCTATTATAGTAAGATATGACCAGTTATATCTTAGGGCTTACATCACACCAACACAGAGCCAGATTTGTAGAATAAGATTCAATGCCAAAGCCACTTTTTACTACATTGGTATCTGTGGCACTGTTTGATGTACTAACTACAGAGCGCAATGCAGGGTTTCTGATCTCAGTCGTAACATGATCAAGCCTTAGGAGATCCCTTCTCTGGTTTGTATACTTGTAGGCATAGCTATGTGTTTTGTGATGTGGTGTACTGTCCTTTTACCGCTATACACTGTTCTCTGACAACCAACTGCAGTGCCTGGAATTCTCTGTGTCCCTTTTGCTTTCTTGATCTCTTTTTTGTTTTCCGTTTCCCTCCTTCAGCTATGTCATCTTCCCAGAGCTGCTACCTATTAGATCAATACTCCTCTTCATCTACTATCGATGGCTTCTAATCAACCATGCTCTCACCCCTAAGGGAACAGGGCTCCCCACACCAGCATAATTGACAATGAAAACTCCAGATGCATTTCATTTTAAAGAGTTGGGGATGACAGAAAGTGTAATGAGATTTATGTCAGTCTCCTGATGGATGAGTTCGCCCTGAGCAAGCCTTAGTCCTGAGAATCTTAGGCAGGTGATCATTAAGGAGAGAACAAAAAAAAGACAACAACGATATCGATTTCAAATCAGTTCACCGCTCCAACATCAGGCCGCCTGATTTTTACTTCATATTCTTTCTTGCTCATGCATTAGATAACTCTCTTGAGGCCTTCACTATACACACTGGTATATTTTACCAATTTACGGACCTATCTCAGTTGTTTCCCCTTCAGTCCTATCTACTATTTGTTCTCTTAAAGTTACTAATAGGCACTGAAGCCTCCTGTGTTCTCTATTCCAAGCAGCATCATGATCTACGGCAGATGATGCTTTGTCTGTCAGATCGCATTTTCAAGATGCTCCATATTATTGAAATATGGGATGTGTCTGATTCTTTTCTGAGATCACATGAACTATGACAGATTTATCCTTTCTCAGCCATGCTAAAGTTCCTGCCAACAGTGCAGTCTAACAATCTGTATTGCTATCAATCCCCTATTGACAATTAAAAACATTACAGTCTTAACAATGTCCTTTTTCCAGAATGTCTATCAAGTTCAATTTTCGTTCAAAAGTTTGCTAGGCCTTATCCACCCCAGTAAATAAGAGTTGTACAGTTTCATCTGGACTTCTGGGCTTCTACTTTGCACATACCATACTCTTGGCATGTGCAATGGGCTCTGTCTTCTTTACCTAGTCTCTGTTTCTAGTTTCTCCGGGAATGCAACCCATGGCAAATCCCAGATTCCACAAGTTTCGAGACCACTTTTAATTTTTATGGATTCTTCTTGTATACAGTGGGGAAAAAAAGTATGTAGTAAGCCACCAATTGTGCAAGTTCTCCCACTTAAAAAAGATGAGAGAGGCCTGTAATTGACATCATAGGTAGACCTCAACTATGAGAGACAAAATGAGAAAACAAATCCAGAAAATCACATTGTCTGATTTTTAAAGAACTTATTTGCAAATTATGGTGGAAATAAGTATTTGGTCACCTACAAACAAGCAAGATTTCTTGCTCTCACAGATGTGTAACTTCTTCTTTAAGAGGCTCCTCTGTCCTCCACTCATTACCTGTAGTAATGGCACCTGTTTGAACTTGTTATCAGTATAAAAGACACCTATCCACAACCTCAAACAGTCACACTCCAAACTCCACTATGGTGAAGACCAAAGAGTTGTCGAAGGACACCAGAAACAAAATTGTAGACCTGCACCAGGCTGGGAAGACTGAATCTGCAATAGGCAAGCAGCTTGGTGTGAAGAAATCAACTGTGGGAGCAATAATTAAAAAATGGCAGACATACAAGACCACTGATAATCTCCCTCGATCAGGGGCTCCACGCAAGATCTCACCCCGTGGAGTCAAAATGATCACAAGAACTGTGAGCAAAAATCCCAGAACCACACGGGGGGACCTAGTGAATGACCTTCAGAAAGCTGGGACCAACGTAACAAAGGCTACCGTCAGTAACACACTATGCCGCCAGGGATCCTGCAGTGCCAGACATGTACCCCTCCTTAAGCCAGTACATATCCGGGCTGTCTAAAGTTTGCTTAGAGAGCATTTGGATGTTCCAGAAGAGTGTTGGGAGAATGTCATATGGTCAGATGAAACCAAAGTAGAACTGTTTGGTAAAAACACAACTTGTCGTGTTTGGAGGAGAGTGAATGCTGAATTGCATCCAAAGAACACCATACCTACTGTGAAGAATGAGGGTGGCAACATCATGCTTTGGGGCTGTTTCTCTGCAAAGGGACCAGGACGACTGATCAGTGTACATGAAAGAATGAATGGGGCCATGTATCATGAGATTTTGAGGCAAACCTCCTTCCATCAGCAAGGGCATTGAAGATGAAACGTGGCTGGGTCTTTCAGCATGACAATGATCCCAAGCACACCGCCAGGGCAACGAATGAGTGGCTTCGTAAGAAGCATTTCAAGGTCCTGGAGTGGGCTAGCCAGTCTCCAGATCTCAACCCCATAGAAAACCTTTGGAGGGAGTTGAAAGTCCGTGTTGCCCAGCGACAGCCCCAAAACATCACTGCTCTAGAGGAGATCTGCATGGAGGAATGGGCCAACATACCAGCAACAGTATGTGCCAACCTTGTGAAGACTTACAGAAAACGTTTGACCTCTGTCATTGCCAACAAAGGATATATAACAAAGTATTGAGATGAACTTTTGTTATTGACAAAATATTTATTTTCCACCATAATTTGCAAATAAATTCTTTAAAAATCAGACAATATGATTTTCTGGATTTGTTTTCTCATTTTGTCTCTCATAGTTGAGGTCTACCTATGATGTCAATTACAGACCTCTCTCATCTTTTTAAGTGGGAGAACTTGCACAATTGGTGGCTGACTAAATACCTTTTTTCCCCACTGTAGATCTTTTACATGGCCAATGATCAGGTTCCTTTGGGATAATAATCTGCCCTTGTAAAAGACTCTTAAAGAGGTTTTCAGTTTCCCCATATGCATCCCCAGAATAGGTCATCAATATCAGATTGGTGGCGATCTAACTCCTGGTGCTCCAGTCGGGGACATGCTGCATTGACATGCTGCAGATTTACAATCCGCCCACAGTCAGTTTCTGCTGTAGATTTTTTCTGCCATGTGTGACTGAGAATTGCTGAAAGCTCTTGTACAACGCAGCAGATTTGCCACATGAAAATCTGGCAAAAAATCCTCAGTCACTTCTGAGCGCAGCCTTAATGGGTGTTCCAAGTTTTTATTTATTTTTCCTCCCCTCCTCCAGCCAGCCATTGTGAAATCCATACTTACCTGCTCCTCAATGCTCAGTTCCCACTTTCCGCCAACCTCCTGCACAGGAATGACTGGTCTCAGTGGTCACATACCCCAAGGGGAACATAACTGCTGGGTTATGTGCCATTTTAGGACACGTCATTGCTGAGGCCAGTCATTGGTTACAGGGGCATATGTGACCCCATATGTGTAGGAAGTATACAGATAGGGACAGCAGCGAGGGAGGTGGAAATGGGTATTGAGGAGCAGGTAAAAATGGATATCTTCATAGGTATGGACTTCTTCATAGGTACTGCTTTTAGTAGCATTCAATAACTACTAATATTCAGAGAATATTCTTAATATTAAATTGGATTACTGGTACTATAAAAATGATGACGTATCCTGGTAAATATCATTGACTTTTCTTCGGGCCTTGGATTATTTAGTGTTTCCGAGCCATTAAACTACCAAAAATAGCAGCACTCTGGTTATTTACCGTAAAGGTTATCCTATCTCCAATCAGTGGCGGTGCAGGCAGTTTTAGGTTCATGCTTGTTAGCCCCTGTTCACACTTGATATAAAGAGACTGCAGTACTCCTGTTGTCTTCAATAATATTCCAAGTTTATTCACCAACTATCTGCAAAGTTTCAACTACAAACAGTCTTTATCAAGCTTGATAACGACTGTTTATAGTTGAAACGTTGCAGATACTTCGTGAATAAACTTGGAAGATTATTGAAGATAACAGTACTGCAGTCTCTTTATATCAAGTGTGCTTCAGAGCAGTACTATTTTATATACTGTGCCAAGGTTTTTAATTGCTGTTGCTCAGATTCATCCCTGGCTCCTCATCACGAGCAGGCTGAAGGCCAAGTGGTGGACCAGGAGTCATCAGCATCAAGACATTGCTTAAGAAAGCATTTACATTTAAATGATTTTATGTAACTCAAATGTGATACATAAAAATACTCGGTTTGCTTTTATTGTTATAATTAGTGTTGAGCGAGCACCTCTGTGCTCGTATGCTCGGGTGTCTGTCCGAGCAGTAAGGGTTGCTCGAGTGCTCGGCCGAGCACCCGAGCATAATGTTAGTCAATGGGACTAAACCAGACACCCCCCGCTCGGAAGAGGGTAGGGTGTCTGGTTAATAGAAAAAGGTCAGAATCGCGACTTCTCCTCTTTTACTCCTTTCACTCGTAAAAGTATGCTAATTAACTGAATTTGTATGCATTAGCGCACAATGTGTATGCATTAGCATACAAATGCGTACGCATTAGTGTAGAAATTCATACGCATTAGCATACAAATTTGTATGCATTAGCATACAAATTCGTACGCATTAGCGTAAATCAACATTACAGTGCGGGGAAGAGACTCGAGCATTGCGCTCAAGTACACTCGGTGTTCGTCCGAACACCGAGCGGACCCGAGCGTAGGCATGCTCGGCCAAACAGCGAGTTCGTCCGAGCATGCTCGCTCAACACTAGTTATCATAGTGTACTGTGATTTCATGTGTTCTCAAGACTGTGTGTTGTGTGTAAGTTTTTGTTTTCTTCATTTCAGGTGGGAAATCTTGGTCTGCTCTTCATGCTCCTTTTCTTTATCTATGCAGCTCTGGGGGTAGAGCTCTTTGGGAAACTTGGTGAGTAATATAAAGAAATATTATTGCTAAGCCTAAACCAGAAATTGGCAAAAACATGTGGACACTTTGCTTTTCTACTCCAGTATGCAATGATGATCACCCTTGTGAAGGAATGAGTCGACACGCTACTTTTGAGAACTTTGGAATGGCTTTCTTGACTCTTTTCCAAGTTTCCACAGGAGATAACTGGAATGGAATAATGAAGGTAATACATTACTGTCCATGTCTGGCATTGGAATTTGTGATAATGTGTTATCCTCACAGACTTTGGAAAGGAGCATCTCTTCTCTTTTATAGAAAATTTGTTGGGTGTTGAATAATTAATGGTATTATGGATCTGCGATGTAGAAATCTGAAATATGGTGCTCTCTGTGCTCCCATACAGGTCTTTTCAAAGGAAACCAACGACGTTTAAAGGGAAAGTCAGACAATTTGTCAGACGGTTCCTTCAATGATAAGCTAATTACAGGATGTTCTGCTGCTGGGAGCCCCAGTAATCTGCAGAAAACTCCCCAACAAGTGTTTAGTATCCCTGCAGTGTTACCATGGAGGGACTTAAATGGTACAGTCTCCAAGGAAATCAATAGACTGCCTGTTTAATTACAGGTTCCCCAGAGATACTCTTTGTAGCTGCTCTTTGCTCTGCTTAATATATAATGGTCTTTGAACAGGACCAATTAAATCAACTCACAGTAATTGGTGCACCTAGTTGTAATTGCTCCTAATTTGATTCAAATTGGCTCAACTTGAAGCAGCTAGTTTTTGAAAAAATCCACCAAACCCCAAAGGGACATGGCTTAACACAAAAAGGGTGTGACTAAATTTGGAAATGAGTGTGACCTAAGATGAAACACTTTGTGCTAAAATTCCGCCACAATTCTGGTGTAAAATTCTGTCCAAACGTAAGTCAACTAATAATTATTAAACCATTAAGCGAAAGTGTCTATTCCTGTGGCTAATACATCATCCAGCCTAAGCACTGTGATAAATTTAATCTAGACAGCCTGAAGGGTAATGTATTAATATGCGACTTCTTGCAACAAATTAAAAAAGTCTCACACCATTTGTTAAATGTGTTGAATGAAATAGCTATTGAGTTTTACATCTAAAGGTCTAATTATACTTATTACAAAGTCAGTTAGTTTCTACACTACCAGAGGAGTGCACTTTTTTGGGACTTTTTGTCGCAAAGTCGCACTGATAACTCCAGCTACAACGTAGCCTAACCTACAAAATATCTACACACACCTTAGTAAATGTAAACTGCCAGGCGTGGAGCAAATCACCGTAAAAATTATGCAAATATGTCATAAATTTGACACAAATGCCTATTCCACCAACACAGTTGGAACAGGCAAAATCTCTGCAGTTTTCTGGAGCAGCGGACTCGATATATGAATCCCTAAGTTTAGGTTGCATTCACAAGTAGTGGAAAAATGTGTTCTGCTGTGGAATAACATTCTGCTATGTAAATAATGATGTATTGTCTCCATTCCTTTCAATGGAGTACATGCACAGAAATCTGCAACAGAACCCTCACCAAAATGAATGTGTAAAATCTGCAACAAAATCCACACAAAAATCTGCACCTTTGTAAAAATCCGCTCTTGCTTATTTTCTTGCAGATTTTCCGCATGTGTTAAGAAACCCTAAGGCTTCTTTCACACTAGCGGCAGCACGGATCCGGCAGGTGAAGGGTGCCGCCGGATCCGTGCTGCCGCAGGGACATGTGTGGGGCCAGAACCACGCCCCGGCCCCACACATGTCACACAATACATACACACAGACACACACACACAGACATATACACATACAAATACACATACATACTTACATGCTCCCGGCAGGTCTCCACAGCGCAGGAGGAGCAGGACGGCGCACACATAGGACGATATGTATGTATGCGTATTTGTATGTGCATATGTCTGTGTATGTTTATGTGTATGTCTGTATGTATGTATATATGTGTGCAGGTGACGGATCCGTCATGAACTCCATTGAAAGTCAATGGAGGACGGATCCGTTCACCATTGTGGCACACCAAACGGATCCGTCCCCATTGACTTTCATTGGGGGTCATTCCAGATCCGTCTTGGTGAGGATGCCTGGACTGGAGAGCAAACCGCAGCATGCTGCGGTTTGCTCTCCGGTCTGAAGACGGAACGGAATGCTTTTAGGAGCATTCTATTGTCTTCAGTTCAGTTTTGTCCCCATTGACAATGAATGGGGACAAAACTGAAGCGTTTTATTCCGGTATTGAGCCCCTATGATGGAACTCAATACCGGAATTATAAAACGCTAGTGTGAAAGTAGCCTAAGGCTGCTTTCACACAGTCAGTGTTTGGCCAGTGTTTGATTAGTGATTTACATCAGTGATTGTCAAAACCTTGAGTGGAGCCTACACAGAGATAAGATATAATCGAAAGATTTGCTCCTGTTCCGTGTTTTTGACCTTCATCTGATTTTGGCTCACGATCACTAATGAAAATCACCGCCTGTGTGAAAGCGGCCTAAACGCCCTATTACACGGGCAGATTATTGTTAAGATGATACTATATGAATGCTTGTTACCGATCATCTGGCAGTGTAATACTGCTGCTGATTACCAGGCTTGTTCATCAGGTACATGTTAAAAAATCCTGGTTTGCCAGCAACAGATCACTCCGTGTAATAGGTAACAGGTGCTCTGCTGCTGGCAAACAATGAGACAGTATAGGGACGAGTGATGCATTAGCGATCGCTCGTTTCTATACTGAGGAGGAGATCGCTCCATGTAATAGCTTTGGTCTCCTCCCCTAGTGAGCAGGCGATTGACAATCGTCTGCTCTATCTGCCCGTGTAATAGGACCTTAACTCTGTCTCCCAGATTAGTAAATCTGACCCACTGTTCATTTTGTTTGCTTACTTATTTACATTTTAGACCAGAGTTCCTCAACTCCAGTCCTCAGGGCCCTCTTGCCGGTCATGTTTTCAGGATTTCCTGAGTATTGAACAGCTGATATAATTAGTGTCCGTGCACGAGGACTTATCACAGGTATTCATTCTGTGGGATACTCTCAAATCATGACCAGCAGGTGGTCCCTGAGGACTGGAGTTGAGGAACACTGTTGTAGATAACATTTGAAGACATTTAACATTAATTCAGTAAAAACTGTAACATGTAAATGGTTCTAAATCTAAACTAGAAATATTTTACTCAACAATAAATTAATTTTTTATTCATTATAATGAATTACTGGGAATCTGAACTTGTCCTTATGATCTACAACAGGATACGCTACGTGATTGCACCAATGATGACCGCAGCTGCTTGAGCAACCTGCAATTCATCTCTCCTCTGTACTTTGTAAGCTTTGTGCTCACAGCTCAGTTTGTTCTGATAAACGTGGTGGTAGCGGTATTAATGAAGCACCTGGATGACAGCAATAAAGAAGCGCAGGAGGATGCAGAGCTGGATGCTGAAATTGAAATGGAGTTGGCTCATGGCCTTTGTTCTCAAACATCACCTGTTTCTGCTCTTGATAATGGAGGACGGGGAGGAAGACCAGCTACAGAAGGACATCGTAACTTGAGGTGCTTTTCCCCAGCTCAGGTAAACAATACCATATTGAATATTACAAGGTGAGCTTACACATAGTGGATGGAGTGCAGATTATCAGCACCTAAACTCTACATAGGAGGCACCACAGTGCATAGTACTTTAACCCCTTGATGACCAATCAGTTTTAGGCCTTCAGGACCAAATAGTTTTTTTTTTTTTTATCAATGCATTCTAAGAGCTACAGCATAATAGTTCCATTTTTCATTAATAAAGCTAAATGGTCTGTTTTTTGTAAGTTGAGTTTTATTGTCAAATTTTGAGGTACAGATAATGATGTAATTTAATTTTGTACTGATTAGTTATGTTTTAGTAATTTTGTTGAATAAAACATGGAAAAATTTTGGGATGTCCATAACCGTTTTTTTGCTGGACAAGTTGCATTTTTTTAAAGATTTTTGGTATAGAGGGTAATTTATCTGGCTGTTTACACTAGTCTTTGATAGCTCCTGCAGAGGCCTTGTCATAAATTAGTACCTCTGGCAGTCCATGAGACTGGAGTGAAATCTACTCCAGCCTTTGATTGGAGTAGTTTTCACTCCACATTTATGCCTGGCTCAAATGTTATTAAATTATCCAGGGCCAATGGCCGACCCTTGCCTCTCCTAAGTGGTGAGGGCGGCGTAAAAACACTGCTACAAATTTTTTGAAAGTGGACATGTGGCTTTTTTTTTTTATTCCAAAAACTGCTATAGCACTGTTAGTAAATGACCCCCATAGTTTATTGTTTAATTTTGATCATTTTTATGAAAGGGATGGGGAAAACAGGAATTTTTCCATGCAATTTTTATCCGCTCCCTTCACACTGTGTGATTATGTTACAGACGTACTGTACCAAATATCCATGGGGGCTTTGTACAGTTTTTTTAATGAAAAATAGGGCTTTTTGCTGGGCATTTTTTATTTTTTTGTATTGTTATTCTTGAACTTCATTTAACAATTTCTTTGTCCTGTAGTGGAATAGAAGCAATGTTACTTACATAATGCCATCCAAAGCTTTGTTGTCTTTAGTGTACAACTGACAGGCAAACTATCAAGAGGCAGATGCCTCTGGTGGACCTGGAAGCTATAGTCAGGCCCTTAACTGCCATAGTAAAGCTTCAGTCCCCTGCATCCACCCATCAGGACACCCCATGAGTACATCCCCCTCAGTGGGTACTTGAAGCATGGAGTTAGTGGGGTGACAAAGGGTTAGCTGGGGCACAACTATCCTTGGGAAAAACCAGAAGACCCCAATTCAGGTCCTTATGTAAAGTGGCAGATTCCTGTAGACCGAAAAGGCAACAAAGTAACGGGAAAATATCCCATTTTCTTGCAGTCTGCATGGAGTAAGGAATGTGATGCAGATACTCAAATCTGTTAAAGATATCTCCTTTATTTCAAGACAATGTAGAAAGCCAAGTTCATATAGTCAAAACATATGCAGATTTGTTTCTTCAATTTCTTCAATTTCTCTGTGTTTCTAAACCCAGAAATAACCACATATAGATGTATGGTGTTCAGTTGTAGAAATTTCTGCATCAGATCTTCTATGTGAGCGTTCCCTTAGACACTGATGTATCACTGATGGCCTGGATCGCCACTTGTAATATGGGTATTAATTTAGTGCTATTATGCTTGGTGATCTGCTTTGTATGGGGGATCAGTGAGGTGAGCATTAATTCTTTTGTTTTCAATCATTTTTTTACTTTTTTGTAAAATGTGTATCAGCAGTAAAAAATTATTAAACAAATAAACATTCAAGGCAGTGCTCCCCACCAAATGTCCCAGGTGCATCAAGATGTCCTTGGAGTCCATATATATGCCACCCAAGCAACTGACTTCTGTAAATACTGTTATGCACCGGAGATGTCACAGACATAATGAATCTTGACACCATGATACTGGCAGTTAACAACAGGCAAAGAGCTATATCAGTTTTTCATATCATTTATAGGCCTTTCTCCATTTATTCATGTTGTTTTTACTAACATATACAATATATATGCAGTGGCATGCTTTCAGTGGAGGCACACTGAGCAATCCCCAGGAGAAGGGAAGACCCAGTGCTGAACTCCTTCTATTATTGACATAACAACACTCCGTTTATCATGCAGTTGCTCAGTGCAAAGAGATTAGTACAGCTTCCATTACAATCAGTGATAACTGTGCAAATATGTCTTATATTCTGTACTGGGCTCCCATCAGTTTAGTAATATATTATCTGAAGGGAAGCAATAATTTAGAGTTGTATGGGGGAGATTTTTTAATGTATTTATGCCAATTGTCTGCTGTTCAGAATGACTGCCATATTTATGAAGCACCTGTTACACATTTTCTGATGTAGAGTTTTTATAAAGTGGGTGAGGCCAAGGGCAACTCTTTTATCACAATTTTATTTTATTTCTTCCCCTTAATTAAAAAAATGAGAGCTGTGTATGCCCCTGTAAATGCATACAACTGAACATACAGTGTGTTTTAGGAAGAAAATAGAGAGGAGCAAACTTGTTTGCAGCCCAAGTGTTTTTGGGAAACTCAGGATGAATTACAGACCAGTACATCTGAATCACTCATCCTTAGAAGGAAACCTAAAAGAGCATACCTGAACCAAATTCCACATCTGATATAAATAGAGCCTGATCTGGGAACCTAGTTCAGGTGTGTGATTGTAGCTGTAGAGCCCATAGAGGCCCTAGAAAATGAGACCTGTTAATTAAGAAATAGTCATGCAAAATGTTGAACCTGTTCTTGACTTTGTATTGCACTATTCCTCCGGACTGGATGTTTCTACAGTTGTTTACATAATAATGTTATGTGAGACTCTATTCCAGTGGTCTTCAACCTGTGGCCCTCTAGATCCCCTAAATGAATGTGGGGCATCCACGCTGGGTATTGCTGTTTTTAAAGAACTGGAGACCCTCAGGTTGCAGAACCTTATTATATACTAAACCAGAGGCATTTCTTTTCATAAGAAGGTTCCTTCCTTCTTATTTTACTACTCTAAAATCTGGGGTGTGTCTTATAAAGCGAAAAATACGGTATATATACAGTACAGACCAAAAGTTTGGACACACCTTCTCATTCAGAGTTTTCTGTATTTTCATGACTATGAAAATTGTAGATTCACACTGAAGGCATCAAAACTATGAATTAACACATGTGGAATTATATACTTAACAAAAAAGTGTGAAACAACTGTAAATATGTCTTATATTCTAGGTTCTTCAAAGTAGCCACCTTTTGCTTTGATTACTGCTTTGCACACTCTTGGCATTCTCTTCATGAGCTTCAAGAGGTAGTCACCTGAAATGGTATTCCAACAGTCTTGAAGGAGTTCCCAGAGATGCTTAACACTTGTTGGCCCTTTTGCCTTCACTCTGCGGTCCAGCTCACCCCAAACCATCTCGATTGGGTTCAGGTCTGGTGACTGTGGAGGCCAGGTCATCTGGCGTAGCACCCCATCACTCTCCCTCTTGGTCAAATAGCCCTTACACAGCCTGGAGGTGTGTTTAGGGTCATTGTCCTGTTGATAAATAAATGATGGTCCAACTAAACGCAAACCGGATGGAATAGCATGCCGCTGCAAGATGCTGTGGTAGCCATGCTGGTTCAGTATGCCTTCAATTTTGAATAAATCCCCAACAGTGTCACCAGCAAAGCACCCCCACACCATCACACCTCCTCCGCAATGCTTCACGGTGGGAAACAGGCATGTAGAGTCCATCTGTTCACCTTTTCTGCGTCGCACAAAGACACGGTGGTTGGAACGAAAGATCTCAAATTTGGACTCATCAGACCAAAGCACAGATTTCCACTGGTCTAATGTCCATTCCTTGTGTTCTTTAGCCCAAACAAGTCTCTTCTGCTTGTTGCCTGTCCTTAGCAGTGGTTTCCTAGCAGCTATTTTACCATGAAGGCCTGCTGCACACAGTCTCCTCTTAACAGTTGTTGTAGAGATGTGTCTTCTGCTAGAACTCTGTGTGGAATTGACCTGGTCTCTAATCTGAGCTGCTGTTAACCTGCGATTTCTGAGGCTGGTGACCGGGATGAACTTATCCTCCGCAGCAGAGGTGACTCTTGGTCTTCCTTTCCTGGGGTGGTCCTCATGTGAGCCAGTTTCTTTGTAGCGCTTGATGGTTTTTGCGACTGCACTTGGGGACACTTTCAAAGTTTTCCCAATTTTTTGACTTAAAGTAATGATGGCCACTCATTTTTGTTTACTTAGCTGCTTTTTTCTTGCCATCATACACATTCTAACAGTCTATTCAGTAGGACTATCAGTAGGACTATCAGCTGTGCATCCACCTGACTTCTGCCCAACACAACTCATGGTCCCAACCCCATTTATAAGGCAAGAAATCCAACTTATTAAACCAGACAGGGCACACCTGTGAAGTGAAAACCATTTCAGGTGACTACCTCTTAAAGCTCATCAAGAGAATGCCAAGAGTGTGCAAAGCAGTAATCAAAGGAAAAGGTGGCTATATTTACATAGACATATTAGACATATAAGACATATTTACAGTTGTTTCACACTTTTTTGTTAAGTATATAATTCCACATGTGTTAATTCATAGTTTTGATGCCTTCAGTGTGAATCTACAATTTTCATAGTCATGAAAATACAGAAAACTTTTTGAATGAGAAGGTGTGTCCAAACTTTTGGTCTGTACTGTATATATTTTTACATTTTTTTTTAAAATCTTCTGAACAGTGATGCGATATGTCTATTCTTGTAGGGTTAAAGAGTAAAATGTCAAACTGTTGCTTAAAGAGACAGCTTACTACCCAGCGACAAAGTGTTCTTTTATCTTCCAAGGACCGGAGTGACGTGCAAGAGCAGGGCAGCATTTCCCAATTATACCCGAGTGCTAGTACTTCAGAATGACATGAGCACACAGTATTATGAACAACATTGAATCTGTGTCTTCTTCTTCTGGTTCTTCTGAGGTCAGGAGGCTCAGCTACAAATAAACATAGGGGTACAGTAGATTTATTAAAACTGGTGTAAAGGAAAACTGTCTTAGTTGCCCAAAGCAACCAGTTGTCTACTACCTTTTATTTTATAAGCGAGCACTGAAAAGTGAAAGGTGCACTATAGTTCGTTGATATGGGCAACTAGGCCAGTTTTCCTTTAGACAAATTTTGACAACTATCCCACTTAGCCTCCTAAGTTGTATGTCTGCAAAGTCTATGGCAACTTAGGTCATAAATGCTATGAGCTATCAATCTCCCGGGTAGTCCTATCAATAACTAATGAAAAATGGCAACTACTATTAAAATACTGATGCTTGATGCTTACAGGTCTGCATTTTTACTTTAAACTTATTTTACAGGAAAAGGTAGGTAGTAAGGCAAGCTGATGATGATCTCAATGATAATTCTTGTCTGTGAATCCTATAATGCTGCTGTTTGGTTCAGGTTGCTAGGCCGGCTGTACACAATATGATTCAGATTCAATTCCTAGTTCTGACTACTGGCTCTGTTATTATGCACTGTTCATTACTAACTGGATTAGTAAAAGAAAACCATTTAAGGGGAATGTATCATCAAAAAGGACATTTTTAGAATTTTTATTCTAAACATACAATACTTTTTTAAATAGTATTTTATTGTCATTTTAGAATTGGAGTATCCGCAATAAGATGACGTGTCCTATTCTTTGCAGTTCACATGACAGCTTTGCTGTACAGACTGAGGCAGAATCACAAGAGTCATCATTTTCATTAGAGGTTAAGGCACTTTATGATAGTACTATTGTATGACTGATGGCTTAAAAAAAGGCTAGATACTACCATTATATGTACAAAGATAAGGTTCATGTGCCGTCCCTCTCTGTTTTCTGGGGAAGGGTCAAACTCTATAACTTCCATTAATTACAGCTGCCATAAAGCATACACATGTCATTGTACTGTTTATACAAACAATGGAGGAAGAAAGTGCAATGTGGCTGTCCCCCAAGTTCTTTGCTAATAAAAAACCCTGTAAAAATTATCTTGATACTTATAATTGATTGAAACAGTTGAAGCAAACTGTGGCTTGACTTCCAATGGCTGTGACTGCTTATTTTATGTGGGTTTCTTTAGTTAGCGTCAATGGTTTAAATCTTTACAAATGAGAAATGTCTTTAGGATTTACTTACAGATTTGCTACAGATTTCACCCACAACAAATCCGCAAGTAGTGAATTTACCCTTGAAGGGGACACAGTGCTAAATCAGCTCTGTGGCTCCTTTCATTTTTTTAGGCTCAGTAGTGTTCCCAGAGCTCAGCCCCCCACCCATCATAAAGTGATGGCACATCCTCCCAATATTCTACCACTTTATAAGATGGGGAAAATTTGCTTTTGATATGCAGTCACTGATACGAGCAGATTAGATGTAATTTTGTATTAGCGTAGACCCAATTGTTCCAATTCTTCATGTTGTCCTTTTTTATCATGTGAGTCTTATGTTGGAAATTTCACAATCTATGATCTTTAACATTCCCAGGAGAACTTGTGGCTGGACAGCGTTTCTTTAATAATCAAGGATTCATTTGAGGGAGAATTGATGATTATCGATAACCTTTCCGGGTCAGTTTTCCATCACTACTCTTCACCAGCAGTATGTGAAAAGTGCAACCATGATAAGCAGGAGGTAAAATTTGTTTTTTGTTACTCTTCACATTTTTAATAAGTCAATACAGTGAGTATATGAACAATGCAAAGTACAGACCTACAAAATGTAGTTTACTTCTTTAGTTGCTAAATAAATTCTTCTGCTTGCCTAGCCAGTTGTAAAAATACCATTGCTTAGAAACAGGTACCCGGTCACATTAAACATATAATACAGCACTGTCATATCCAGTAAACAATATTTTTTTAAGTATGTTTTCATCAGTCCAAACTATTGTACAATTTTTGTGGATACATTGCTTCAGGATCCGGTCCATGCACTGATCCTGAATTATGGTATGTGCTATAGCTCAGAGCTGCATTCACAATTCTGCAGGGTTCAGAACTGCTCAGAGTCTCCACAGAGTTGGCTCTGATGATTTGCATTCTGGGAAATATAGGGGCACATTTATTAAGACCGGCACACCCACAATTTTAGACCTGGCATGAGTGGGGAGAAGTCGCAGATTGTGGCGCAACTAGTTTATGTGCCACAATCTGCACTTGAAATACGTCTAATTTAGGCATATTTCAGATTGATAAATGACCTCCATAGTCTTTACACCATACACTGTACAGTAAGGCAGTGCGCAGTAAGTTGTCAGAACACCTTCCACCATTATCCCAATACATTATGACATCAGTTAAGATTGTAGGGGATGTGAGACAAGCTTGTCTTCAGTGTTTCCAGTGAAGACCAGGAGAATTGTAAATGGAGCTCTGGACCATAATACAGGCTGTTTCTCGTGGCCAGTACAATACAATTGATTCAGTATATATTTACATAGTTTCTTTCTTTGTAGATTAATCCTACAATGTTTAAAGGGTCACTGAGTTTTCAGAAAAGTTTTCATATGTCATTGATCACTAGAAATTCTCTTACCTGCAGGGAGGAGAGAGTGTGCAATATGAGGGTGCTTCTCTCTCCTCGTTCTAGCAATTGATGGGGCTCTCAGTGCTCTGTCACCCACCTATCAAAATTTTTGATATGCCCCTTTGACATATCAAAACTTTTCTGAAAACTCAGTGATCTTTTTAAGGTGAATATTTACTTTAGAAGTTATATTATCCCTATGGATTTGACTTCGTGTTCAGAAGCTACAGAGGTTAACACTTTCTGGATGCTTCAGGGGACATGTGGTAGTACATGCCGACTGTTTCAATAAATGCCCAACCATGTAATACATGAACAACCAAAACAAGCTCTGTTCTTTGTTTGTGGCCCTCTGCTCGAGGCTATTTTCACACTTGCGTTTATATTTTCCAGTATTGAGATCCGCCATAGGATCTCAATACCGGAGAAAAACGCTTCCGTTTTGACAATGAATGGGGACAAAACTCAACTGAACTAAATGGAGTGCACCAGAATGCATTCTGTTCCATTTGGTTGTGTTCCCATACCAGAGGGCCAACCGCAGCAAGCTCCGGTTTTCTTTTCATCATGAGATGCGGAGCAAGACAGATCCATCATGACCCACAATGCAAGTCAATGGGGATGGATCCGTTTAACTCTGACACTATGTGACACAATAGAAAACGGATCTGTTCCCCATTGACTTTCATTGGTGTTCATGACGGATCCGTTTTTGCTATGTTAAAGATAATACAACCGGATCCGTTCATAACGGATGCAGATGGTTGTATTATCAGTAATGAAAGCGTTTTTGCTGAACCCTGCCAGAACCCTGCCCTACCAAAAACACTAGTGTGAAAGTAGCCTTAACAGAAGGCTGTCCTAAGAGAAGAGCCCACTACATGCCATCTATATCCCCTAATAGGCATGAAACAACCTGTTTTAGTAAGATTTGCTATGAAAAAAAATATGTCCGCACAGTGTAGTAACTTTTGTGAGCTTCATTTGGTTAAATAAGCGTACGAATAATGAAAGCACATTAAATTCTGTAAAGTATTTCAACCTTATTGAATTATAATATAGTTAAACGATCATAATCATTATAGGGAATAGAATAACATCCAAGGCTACAGTGTAAAAACTAGAGCTGGTAATAACAAAAGAAAATGAACTATGAAAATGAATAAATAATAATAGTTGTCTGCTGCAAAAGCATAATAAGACCAGGTTCACACCTGGAAGATCCTACATAGTAAAAAAAAAAAAAAAAAAAACTAAGGAACTCAATAGGCAAATCGTTTATATGCAAACCTGAGCAACGGGTAATTATGGTACTTCACTACTCTTTTCACATGTTTTGACTTTTTCACTCTGCACTCAATATGTAGCAATTGGCAACTCTGAAGCAGAGCATCTACATGTTCATACCCAAATACTAATCCAGCCTCTCAACACTTGTATCCCCTTGGAATACAATTATGTTTTTTCAATTTACCTCTCATTTATGCCTTACTGTAGGTTTCCCATACAGTACAATGACAGTACATATGGTCATAGGCATCCACTAAGTTGAACTATGTGGAATCCAATTCAACCTGGGCTGGATTGTTGGGAGGGCAGTAGGGGGTATAGCCCATGACTCTATCTCAAGTGCACCTTTAGAAAAAGAGAAAGTTATGGAGTGTTTGTTAATAGAAATGACTGGGTTCGACTTCCTCATTCTTTATTTTAATAAAGATCTTTACCCTTTATAAGAACAACTGTGGCCGACTGTTTTTATTTAATCAGTGTCATAGAAAGATGAGGCTAAACAGCACTCATATACATCTGGTTCCACTTATATCAAGGAAAAAAAAATATTGGACATGTTGAAACAGTGCATGACCCATACTTGTTCCCACAAGAGCTAACTTCAGAGGACAGTCTGGCTTTCCCATGTTAACATTGCAAGGCGAGTTGGTCATTTGGTCACTACCAAACTTTCTGACTAATGATCTCCACTAAACTTGACATAGCGGTCTCCACCAAATATTTTGCAGAGCAATCTCCACCACACTTGGCTCAACTTTGATACAACCACTATATGACTACTCTCAAAAAGTGGAAAATAAACAGAAAATCTTGCAGGTTTACATAGGGTCATCATACTCTGCATAAACTCCAAAAGTACCAGAGCAGACCGGCAACTGTCTTCCTTCACTGTCTCTCTTTCCAGTCTGCACACACTATCTGTAGACCACAGAGTTTTAGAACAGCCTTGCACCATAGCTCTGAAATATCTTTCAAGCAGAGATATTTTTATTTCCTATTTTGCTATGGGCCTCTAGTGTTAGTGAATCTAATGTTTTACTTCGATTTTAGCCAATTAGGGATAATATGTTCCACTGCAACTGCATCGGTAAGATAATGTCAGTCTTTACATAATTCTTTAAGAATTTGTGCCAGCAAAGTAGCATTCTGGATATTTCTATGCATCAAAATTAGAAGAATCAGAAATACCAAGGGAAAAAAATACTCAGTAAAAAGTTTATATACCTGATTATGGAAACTGCATGCGGAAATACTGGTATTTTTCTTCTGAGACAGACAGAGCAAGGTCATAGCCGTACTTACCTGAATTGACATTTTTATGGCAAGTGACTTAATGATGCTATTTTCTTTATTACCCTGCCCAGATTTTCACATTTCTGTCGAAATCATGTCTCTTATCCGCTCATGGATCATTTACATAAATTTCACTGGAGCCTAGCACAGTTTTCTCATCTCCATTTATAGGCTGCATTTACCACCATCACATATGCTGAAAAAAACAGCAACAGTAAAATCTTGTTTAAAAGAAGCATTTTGGAGAATATTTATTTAAATGAAGCCTTGAAACTCAAGTTTCCTTCATGTTTAGTTATCGAAAATACTCTATTTAGCTATGGGTGAATGCATTCTGGGGACACTAGAAATCTATTAAAAAGATATAAATGGCCCCCCTTTATGTTGTCATGTTTTGCCACCCAGGAGAGAAAGGCCTGATATGGACTTCTTAAATCTTTCCTTGACCCTTGAGCCAATTCCCCAAAAATTAGTTTGCTAACATTGCAAATAGGATTAACCAGAACTGGTCCGAAGGCAAGATCTGCCTATGGTTCAGGAGTGGAAATTTAAATAGTGTACCACGGAGCCTGTTAGGTTATGATCTGAACAGTCTCATGGCTAAAGGGGGCATTTCCAATAGCAACATGATCTAAGGGAATTGTATGCAATTCTCAAATATTATTTAAAGTATCCACAATGATGGTGGTTGTCATTAATTCAATTATAATCCAGCATAAGTAGGCTGTATCTTATGATTTCAGTAAGTTCAATATTTGCAATTGCCTTATGAGAAAAAACATTAGTTCAATTAGTTAAAATTAGCGATTGCTCATTCCCATGTAGAGGAGATGATTGCTGCATGTAAATGCAACTCTTATGTCCTCTTACAAGCAGGCAATTATCAGGAATATGTAAGATAGAAGGACTGGCACTACTACTGCAAAAAACCTCATGCCACTACTTCATGTTTCGGATGGACAAGGATGTATATCGGTACACGATGGTGCTCTTACGGTAGATCATCCACAATATAAAACAGCAAAGAAAAATCTGTGGCACTCACCATCCCATGAGATTATCTTTTATTCAAAGCTGGCACATAGGATATGGATATTGGTGGCGGCCATTTCGTGCTACATCATACTTCGTCTGGCCTGACGAAGTGCGGTGCAGCACGGAACGACCGTCACCTGTTTATCCATATCCTATGTACCAGCTTTGAATAAAGGATAATTGCATGTGATGGTAAGTGTCACAGATTTTTCTTTGCTGTTTAATACAATTATCAGGAATGAATGGTTCATTCCCAATAATTGGTTGCTGAGTTGGCCCCTGTAAGAAGGCCTTGAAGAGCATCTGTCTGCATAATCAACCAGTCATAATGCCTGGTAGGGTTGATCATGCTGAGTAGAGATGAGCGAATCTATTGGCCACTTCGTAGATTCAATACGAATCTTCGTTTTTTTCTACACCGAAGCGAATCCGAACACTACATACGCATAATATAATTTGTACGCTAATGCTACGTATCTAATAATTTGTACGCTAATGCGTAGGCATTCACTTAAGTAGAGTACTTTTACTGTAGGTTCGTTATTTTTGTGGGCCTAGACAATAATAAACTAAAGTTTTGTATGCACTTTGTACACTCATGCGTACGTATTCACAACTTGAACCGGATCAAAACTTATCCAAGGTAAATCTTTTTAAAAATTCCGCAAATATTCACCGAAGTGAATCTTGGAAGATTCGCTCATCTCTAATGCTGAGTAAAATGATACCTCTTTTTTGTTTATACAGTGAATAGCTGCAGAGATACTTTATGGTACTTTTTATAATTATACAAATTACCTATCTTGAGCACCAGGCCACTGGCTGAAGTGCTTAGAGCACCACCAGCACAAGGTCCTATGCTCTGTGTACTCCCCCCCCCCCCTTTGATTGACAGGACTAAAATTGTCGCCTATCCCTATATTCTTGCACCAGCGTTGTCAGCTCAGGGACTCAGTGCTGGTGCAGTAAAACTGATGCTGCTTCACAAGCTCATCAGGTTCATTCTGCAAGTGCCGAGTAGGCTCCACACAGATCTAATGCACTGACTCAGCCCTGGCTCAAGAATACAGGGCTATAAAAAGAAAATACATAAAAGAATACAGTGCTACGGTAGATGAGAGATCTAGTCCTGTCAATCAAAGTTAAGGGAGGAGTACAAACAGTACAGGGGCGCGGGTAGTGGTGCTCCAAGTGCAATGGCCAGGCCCTTGGTATTCCAAATAGGAAATTTGCAGAAATATGAAACATAATATATCTCGATCTCTATAGCTATATCTCTATACCTGTTCAACATGGTAAAAAAAGATATAGGACAGAATTTTATTCAGCATGATCAACCCTAGATAGTATGCCTGGTTTATAGGGCATCTCTCAGCAGCTTTGTACCTGTAAAACTGGTTGACTTGTTATATGTGTGCTGACATCTGTGTTGGTCCCTTGTTCATATGTACCCACATTGCTGAGAAAAATGATATTTTAATCTTTACAAATGAGTCTCTGGGAGCAATAGGAGGGAGGGGGTTGGGGATTGCAATTACACCTATAGGCTCTGCTCTCTCTGCAACTGCCACACCCTCTCCACTTTGACAGGGATAGGTGTTATGATGTTTTCACTGCCTGGCCCTGTCAATCAAAGTGCAAAAGGTTCGGCAGTTGCAGAGAGAGCTTGGCCTCTAGCCTCTATATTTATCACATCCCTGCTCCCCAGTGATGCACAATACAATGTAACAGTTTACATTCATCTAGATTCATCATTTTGAACACTACAGGAGATTGAAGCATGCAATTTTTAGGGTAGGGTTTCTGTAAACAAGTGTCATTTAAGCTGCTCAATTTTTGACAAGTAAATGGAGACAGATATTCACCCAGGGATCAGTGATCTGTGTCAAAAGACTCTATTGCGGTATATAATGGAGTCTCAGCAAACTAGCTGACAGAAGAGAGACGTGCTCTACTTTTCCTAACTTACTTCATAATTCATTTGTAAACTGGCAGTCTGCGTTCATAGATTGCAGCTCTGTCACTTTTTTGTCTTTGTATAAACTTCACAATACTACATGAAATAGACTTCAACATAATCCCATCTCCTAATTTTTAAGGTACAGTATCTAATGGCTGATAATCCTAAATTGCTCATATTCCATTTATTTAAATGTGACTGAGCTGCAATACCAGGCACCGCCTGTGGACAACGAAGCCTTCCTTTTTTATTTCAATATATTTGGTTAAAAGTATGACATGAAACAGAAAGGCTTAAAACTGGGATATCTTTTAGATGTCCGTTAAGTACAGACAAACAAGAAGTTCATCAAATTGGACTAACTGAATGACCAGTTCAACTTTTTGGTGGAAACAGGATGCAGATGCCTGAACTAATTTATTGCCATCTAGGGGATACCCCCAGTTAAAGTGCATCTCTCTTTAACTTTCTGAATTTTGAATAGCAGTTCTCAAACATATTTTGATTTCTGCTCCACAATATCCATCATCAAATCATTCTGATTTTATAGATTGGTATCCTCCATTCAGGACCTCCATCTATTAGCCACAGCACAGAACAGTTATAAAGAGCATCTTTTAATTTAACAGGATCTAGGACTAAAGATGAGCAAATTTTCCAAGAGTCCAATTCGGCCAAGAAATTTGACTTGGGTACAATCTATTCTACCCAATTTTAAAGCACTATAAACGGGTTGTCTCATCATGGACAATGGGGGCATATCGCTAGGATATGCCCCCATTGTTTTATAGGTGCGGGTCCCACCACTGGGACCTGCATCTATATCGAGAACGGAACCCCGCTAGGTGGTGGCTGGAGGACTCAGGTCTGGCCACCACCAAGCCGGCTCCCCATAGAAGTGAATGGGAGCGTACCACGCATGCGCAGCCCCCACTCCTATTCATTTCTATGGGGCTGACGGAAATAGCCAAGCTGTGCGCCCTCCTTCACTTTCAGGGCTCTGTTCTTGATATAGGCGCGGGTCCTATATCAATATATAGCAATATGCCCCTATTGTCCATGATGACACAAACCCTTTAAATATCTTTCTTCTCTCTAAAAATTTTCCCTAATCGGATCCCAAGAAACTGAATTTTTTTAAAAATTCTGGTTGAATTTAAATTCTAAAGAATCGATTCGCTTATCTCTATCTAAGATTTAAATGCATTACATAGACAGCCAATTGCTTACAGTAAAAACTGTGTAATAATTGTTTTTTCCTGTGGGGGTGTTGCAGAGAAACTGAACACTGTGATCATTGTAGAACACTCTGTTAGCTTTTTGTTGGTGAACACAACAGAAAGAGATTCATCAAAGACAACAACCCCTAAGAAAAAGAAAAAATGACCCATTTTCCCAATTTAAATTAAAATATTGATGTCAAATTCTGTCAGGTTAGTTTCCTCTGCACTCCTTGATCTTGCAGTTTGGGGAAATTGCCTTCTGACTACAGACTAGTGTAAACAGTAATAGTCATTAGTAATTATTAATCTACGTACCTCACTACATTTACATTTACAAATTAAAGGGATTGTATACTCTAAGCTAGCTACTTCCTCAAGGTCAAAATAAGGACACTTTCACCTTTTTTTTTTTTTTTTGGAGAAAGCATTCAATATTTGAATGGTTTTGTTCACGTTTTCCTTTTTTATACACTCGTTTTTCCGGTGCTCATTTTTTCAATACACAGCATGTTTCAGCAGATTCACGTAACTACTGTTCTTAGCATATAGAAGTCAATGTGGAATGTAAAAATACATGTTTCATTTTTGCATAAAGCAGCTCACAGTCTATAAATCAGTCTACACCTGATTATAGTGATTGGTTGTAGTGGTGATGTGCACAGTGATGTTCCTGGATTTGACACGTCACTGATGCAGTCCATCACTCCCTGTAGATGACTGAGAACAGTGCTTGACTATAAAAATATGTTTAATATAAAAATATGGAGTCCTTTTCTCTGTACAGAGCTGAGATGCTCCACTAGCAGGATCTGAATTTTCTCTCTTTTCCATCCGGCAGGGAGCTGACAGGCTCTTTATTTCTGCTCTCTGGCCTTATAAACACTCATTAAAGCTCAATCCTTATCTTACTGATAATAATGTGGCTTAAATAAGTGTTGACCTCTTCGTAATTTACAGATAAATGTTCTTAGATGACCAGCACAAAGTGAAAGTGCAAGGAGGATGCACACAGCTAGAAAAACAGAATGGCTCAATATTGACCTCTTCGTAATTTACAGATAAATGTTCTTAGGCTACTTTCACACTTGCGTTGTGGTTTTCCGGTATTGAGATTCAGCAGAGGATCTCAATACCGGAAAAAAACTGATCAGTTTTGTCCCCATGCATTCTGAATGGAAAGAGATCCGTTCAGGATGCATCAGGATGTCTTCAGTTCAGGCAGCTTTCAGTTTTGTGACCGGACACAAAACCGCAGCAAGCTGTAATTTTGTGTCCGGTCATAAAAACTGAAAGAAACTGATCAGGTACTGAAACCAATGTAAGGGTGCATTCACATCACCGTTAGGGCTTCCTGTCGACAGGACTTTGTTTTCCGTCCAGCATAACGGCATCCAGACGGATCCGTTATGCAGGGCCATAGGCTTCTATTATGACGGATCAAAACGGAATGCCTCTTAAAGGTGTCCGTTTTGATGTCCGTCCTAGGGATTCCGTTTCTTTCCGTTATAACGATGTTATAACGGAAAGCCTGAACGGAAGCCCTAACGGTGATGTGAACGAGCCCTAAGTCAATGGTGACGGATCAGTTTTTTTAGGAGACTAAAAAACCGGATCCGTTACCCATTGACTTTCAATGTATTTAATGCCTGATCAGTTTTCTTCAGTTTTGATTTCACACAACTGCATCCTAACTGAACTGATGCATCCTGATGTGCAAAATCAAAACGGATCAGTTTAATTCAGGTATAGAGATCCTCTGCCGGATCTCAGTACCTGAATTAACAATGCAAGTGTGAAAGTAGCCTTAGATGACCAGCACAAAGTGAAAGTGCAAGTAGGATGCACACAGCTAGAAAAACAGAATGGCTCAATATTTTTAATAAAGACTAGAGATGAGCCGAATTTTTAAAGAGATTCGCTTTGGCGAATATTCGCTGAATTTTGAAAGAGATTCACCTTGGATAAGATTTGATTTGGTCCAAGTTTAGTTAAAAAATATACATGTTCTGTGAACATTCCCGCAAATACGTACGCATGAGTGTACAAAGTGCGTATGAAGCTTTAGTTTATTATTATCTAGGCCCGCACAAATAACGAACATACAGTAAAAGTAAGCTACTTCACTGAATACGTACGAATACAAATTAAATGACGTACGTATGTAGCGTTAGCGTACAAAGATTTAAGAAGAATCTTCCGAAGCGAATCTGAAAAGATTCAGATTCGCTTCGGTGTAGGAAATAACGAAGATTTGTATCGAATCTACGAAGCGGCGAATAGATTCGTTCGTCTCTAATAAAGACCTGAAAGAATGATTTTTAGTATTTTATTAAAATACAATCATAAAAATAAATTGGCCCTAAAGGTGTATTTAGCATTTAAGTGTATTAGAAATGTATATAACTTTGAAATTTAATTCGGAGACTTTTTATAAACCTCAACACTTTCTTTTAACAACTAAGGCTTTAGGGCAATGTTCTTTAACTAGTGGCTCTCCAGCTGTTACAAAACTACAACTCCCATCATGCCTTGGTAGCTTGAGGCTATCAGAGTATGAGGAGAGTTTTATTTTCACAACAACTGGAGAGCCATATGGTTGGAGATCACTGGTTTATCTGTAGTTTCTCCTCAGATCTCATAGAATACAAAACAGTAAAACAAAATGGAGAAAAATAAGCAATAAGCCAAATATAAAAAACATGCAGAATTGCCTATAAACATGGAAATCTCAGATACATTAGACTTGTGATTTGCTTTGTAACCTATTACAGAAAAAACAACACAATATTGTTATTGTTAACCACACCATTCTTTATATCACAGTTGAATGAATATTTGGATTCAGTTCAGTAAATGAGTCCTAGCAGACCCCAAAGAGTTGAACACAAAATTTCAAGCCAAAAGGAGCACTTTTGATTCAGATAAAATTGATTCTGACCTGAATCAGTTGACCGATTTGGCCAAATCGAACCTGACTCGAAATTTTGAGCAATGTACTAATCTCTACTTTATACCAATACTGAAGACATCTGGTTTGCATATAATTAACATAAAATGACCAATGACATAAACAATAATTGACTTTTAACCTACTACTAACTCCTGTTAGATTTATGATAGGAGTGAAGCAAAATAGAGTTGAGCTGCTGGATGAGGCATCAATATTGAGATGGGCTCTGCCAATAGCCACACCAGCTATGGGCTGTTTTGCTTTAATAAATCTGCCAGAAGCAGGGGCGGACTGGAAACTTAAAGTTGGCCTGGAAAACATACTAAAAGTGGCCCCGTTTTGTAGTTGGGTCCAAATTGATGGAAGGCAGAGCCAGCAATACCATATTACAGCACATTATACCACCCCCAACAGAGCCAAATACCATAGTCCATCACAAAATACTGCCAGCAGCACAAAATACATCCCCAAAAACTTCCACTAGCCAGCCTTGAAGGGGGCTCAGACGGTCCCCTGGGCATCAGCCCACTGGGAAATTTCCCTGTAAGGTCTATGGCCAATCCGCCCCTGGTCATCAGCCATGTGCACCTAGATATTCCTATTAGAATTTCTGTGCTCTTGATACACGCTGTGCATGCATTAGTTTCCTGAATATCCAAGACCTGAGCAAGTGTAGATTAAAATTTTTAGTCCTCTCACTACCAAGCATTCATCTGCATTTGAACAGGTTCTGGATGTCCATAAAACCAGTTTCATTTAAAAGGGTTTGCTGAGACTAATACTGTATACTGGATATTAATATAGGATTGGTGGGGTCCGACACTCAGTACCCCCACTGATCAGCTGTTGGAAAAGGCACTGATGATCCTGTAAGTACTACATCCTTCTCGCATCTAACGGAAGCAGAGTGTCCTACATTGTATAGCGGCTGTGCTTGGTGCTTCTCTTCAATTGTGCTGAGCTGCACCTAGGACACGTGACCAATGAACGTGACGTCACATGGCCTAGGAAAAGCTGTGAGAATGCCTCGTTGCTACTGTGAGTGCTGCTGCTTTCTCAAACAGCTGATTGACAAGGGTCCCTGGGTACCTTTCACTGATCAGATATTGATGACCTATCCAGAGGATAGATTATCTGTATATAAGTCTCAGAAAACCCCTTTAAATAAGGTTCATCAAATAGCTATACCACAAAAAGTGCCTTCCAGAACTACAGTTGGCAGTTGATACCTAGTTCTAAAAGTAGCCTGTGTGCCTACAGTACTTTTTATCAGGAGTTTATATAATGAAATTGTTCCTACCTGGAAAATATTATTGGTACTATTTACCGATTCAGACTGAGCTACTAGTTAGATATAACTCTCCCAACATAGATTGTATTTCTCCAGAAAATTTCTTCTATAATTGAAGTTCATGATTTGGAGCTTTGGCTAGTCACTAAAAGTTCATGGAGCCATGGATTAAGTAGCCAGCCCAGTCTGATTAATTGCCACTATCACAACAAGCATGCTGCAAAGGTGTTCAGATTCTAATTAGGCATATTTAGCCCTGTTCTCTTGAAATGTAATACCACTTTTTGATTAATGATGTCCATTGAAGAAACACCACAGCAGTGTGGAAACTGTTGGTGTAATTGCCAATTAACGTTGCTGCAATGTATATTGATTAGTCCAGTGCTTAGTTACTAAACATTCTAAGCCACTGTGCACTCCCGGAGACGAACAGTCCTGCGGGTACTAGAACGGTTTTATCTACAAACAACACTGCTGCCTTCCATGCATTGCTTATGCCTTGTATTGACTTTGTGCACCGCAGGATTAACATATTGGATTAACATAAAATACCTGCTCTCCCATAGAGGAAACAGTCAGGGGTGATTTAACTAAAGCTTCTGGAAGCTTAATTCTCTAATCAGAGATTGTATACTAAGCAGGACTCAACAAGTAAAATGTTTGAACGAGAAAACTCACAAATCCGTATCACTAATAATGGTTTTGCTTAGGTCCAGCTGGCAGAAATGGAGGCCTTTTCTTTAACCTCTGACAAGTCCTCTTCAGTATTGACTGATGATCTCAGTTCAGAAGAACAAGGTGTCACAAGTCAGTTAAAGGAGATGAAGGTAAAAGCATATTTTGTATGTAAATGGAATTCTAAGCAGATGAGAATTTAATTATTTCCCTTATCCACTTAGACCCATCAGGATCATCTAGTAAACATCACTTGTGAAACCTAAATTGGATGGTTCTTAGAATGGTGCTTCACAGCAGATAGACTTTGTCAATGCATAGTTTTCAAAACTTTATTATATGTAGCTTTATTTATATTCATGTTATACTTTGTTCCATATCGTTAACCATTTACATTTCCTTGATTAAACCATGGACAATCATGAAATAATGTTTTACATAGCTGGGTTTGATGGAAAACTGATCTTATATGGTTTAGAACTCATGCACATGACTTTAGTTTGGTCAGTGTCCGATCCACATTTTTTGAGGATCACATGCGGACCTATTAATTTCTTTGAGTCACCAAAATTAAGGCCGTGTGGACATTCCAACAAACATATCCTATTCTTGCCTGTTTTGAGAACAAGATTAGCTATCTTTACAGATGGGTGTGAGAAAATTGCAGAATGCACACGGCTAGTATTTTGCAGATCGACTTGCAGACTACAAAATGATACAGTTGTGTGCATGAAACCTTATCCAATACTCAACTAGAAAATGTTGAATGTAGAAATAATTAAAGCGCTTATGAAGATATTCCAAAGGTCAGCTGGCTACACTACAAGAATCATATCTCAGACAGTATGAACATGTCACACACAACACAAGGGAATATATGACAGTTTTAATTTTTAACTTCACTAATCACGTTAGCATACAGAAATAAATAACGTGTTTTTTTTTTTAAATATCTTTTTGTTAAATGCTGTAGCTTTTCTATGTTGAAAAGCTTTTCTGTGGGGGGTGGAGGGTGGAAGGGGAGGCTGTATCAGAAACACACACCTCCTTCCTGCATTGTCTGTATTGAACTTAGTGTACATGTTTTGTGTCAGCAGCAGTGAATGAAAGTTAATAGTCAGAGACATGTCCATACAGTTACTAGAAAGTGATGGAGTACAATGCTTCGCCCAGAGACCGGAAAGTAACAGGGAAGATGCAGAGCTTTGTGTATAGTGTTAGTTATCTGCCTTATCTAGGTCTTCATACAATACAGTTGTCTTTGAATGTTCTACCCTCAAATGATAATGAAAAGACTGTGTTGTCCTACCCAGTCTACACAGCAAAGCCGAAAAGTGAGGTGGAGAAAACAGGAAAGGTCAGTCTTGTTATTGTCAGTCTTATTGTGTGTGCTCTAGTAGCAGTATGAAAATTGGAATATTACAGTTTTTTAGGGATATTCACATAAAAATATACTCAGAACACCAAAATTGAAAAGTATATCTTAAATAATTTAGTAATTGTATATTACCTTTACAGCTGAATCATCTGATGCTCTTTCTATGACACTTACATTATTGTACTTGCATTTATATTGCCCAAGACCTGACATTTAAATGGTTACACTATACAGATATGTTGTAAATGTGTAGAGTGAATAGAGACAGCAAAGCAAACTCAAATTATGTGAAAGCCATGTAGACTCTAATTTTTGGTTGTTGAGGTAATGTAGATGGTTAAACATTTTCTTCATTTTACATCCCAGGTGACGCTATACAAATACATTTTATTGAATAGCTCAGTAGCTATACTAAATGTTTAATTACATGCAATTAAAAAAGTATTCAGATCCAGCTGCTGGTCTTCAAAATATAGAATTTCCTTTGTGGGATAACATCTATTTATTATCTATCTATCTATCTATCTATCTATCTATCTATCTATCTATCTATCTACATATCTAGTTTTTATTTATCTAACAGCTATTTTCTAATATAAAATTCTTGAATATTGCTAGATAGTAGCAATGTGTGTTGAACTTTCGCCCAACATTTTGATGACGGTAAAGAATATAAGGGAATGCAAGTGGGTCTACTGCACTGAGGCTTCCACCACCAGGGGATTTAAGGGGGCCTCTGCTATCTCCCTAATTGGTAGAGCCATCACTAGGACTCAGAATCCAGGGCTCATGCCCCAAACTTCTGGCCTGGTGCCCAAATTCCTGGCTAAGCTCCAGTCAGTATGTGGATACATTTGAAACCTATGGTATAGCAGGGAGCCAATGGTCATTCCCTGTCTTGTAGACTGCAGGGCGCTCTTGGACTGCAGCCAACAGATGCCAGAACTATGCAGAGGACCTTGGGTGTCACAACAACAATACTGCATCATGCTTCTTACACTGGGCCACTAACTTCACAGACCAGAAAAGGAGTCAGTTGTTCCACTCATCATGGGATTGCAGTTAGGTGAGTATAGGTTTTATTTTTTTTTAGTAAACGATGGGGAGCGCTATTACCTATAAGGGAACAAAGGTGGGAATCTTTATTTTAGGTGGGGTGAAAATGATTGTTTTTGGGTGCACAGGAGAATTGTTACAGTTTAGGATTCATGCAGGGGGGCATAATCATTTTCTAGGGGACACTTTTACTTTCAGGGGAGCATTATCACTTTTTAGGGGTCCCACAAGGGGCATTATTAGTTTCTATAACGAACAAAGGATACATTTTTACTATGTGAGGGCAAAAAAGCATTACTGGTGTGCAGAAGAGCAAAGGGGCACTATTATTATGTGGGGCTCTAAAAAGAGCACTGTTAATGTTTGGGTGTTAAATTGGGCATCATTAAAGTTTGGTGGCACTAACAAGATCGATTTTTCTGTGTGAGGACACTATTGCTATGTGGGGTACAAAAATATTGGCACTTTTGTTGTACTTTGTTGGACACCACAATGCATGCATGTTTTCAGGGGTGCTGTTTCCATGACTCCATAGTTTAGGTGTTAATGTTATGACATTATATTTAAAGTATAGTATTTGGGGTCACCAGCCACACTAGCAACAACAGTAATAATGGAAATGGGGAAGCAACAGTCACAGAATTGGGGAAAAGCAGCAGGCTAGGGAGTATGTAGGAGGGATATACACACATGGACAAAATTGATGGTACCCTTGTGTTAAAAAGAAAAACCTACAATGGTCACTGAAATAATTTGAAACTAATAAAAGTAATAATAATTTAAAAAATTGTGAAAATCTGACGTTGCTTTTGAATTGTGGTTCAACAAAATAATAATTTTTAAAACATGAATGAACCTGGCCTGGACAAAAATGAAGGTACGCCAAGAAAAGATTAAAAAATAATTTGACCATAGGGACTTGTTAAACTAAGGTTTATCCTGTAATTAGCATCAGGGGTATCTTCAAACTTATAATCAGTCAGCCTGCCTATTTGAAGGGTGAAAAGTAGTCACTGTGCTGTTTGGTATCATGGTGCGTACCACAATGAACATGGACAAAAGAAAGATAAGGAGTGAGTTGTCTCAGGAGATTAGAAAGAAAATGATAGAGAAACATATTAAAGGTAAAGGCAATAAGACCATATACAATTAGCTTGATGTTCCTCTTACAACAGTTGTGCATATTTTTCAGAAGTTTAAGGTCTACGGGACTGTAGCCAACCTCCCTGGGTGTGGCCACAAGAGGAAAATTGCTGACAAATTGAAGAGACGGATAATACAGATGGAAACCAAAGTGCCCAGAACAACTTCCAAAGAGATTAGAGGTAAACTCCACAGTCAAGGTACATCAGATCGCAACATCTGTGTCTGTCTTAGCCAAAGTGGACTTTGGAAAACTACTGTTGAAAGCAAATCATACAAAAACTAGACTGAAACTTGCCAAAATGCATATGGACAAGCCACAAAGCTATTGGGAGAATGTCCTTTGGACAGATGAGACAAAACTGGAGCTTTTTGGCAAACCACATCAGCTCTATGTTCACAGATGCAAAAAAGAAGTATGCAAAGAAGAGAACATTGTACCTACTGTGAAACAGGGAGGAGGTTTGGTTATATTTTGGAGCTGCTTTGCTATATCTGGCACAGGATGTCTTGAATCTGTGCAGGGTACAATGCAATCTGAAGACTATCAAAGCATTCTGGAATGAAATGTGCTGGCCTGTGTCAGAAAGCTTGGTTTCAGTCACAGGTCATGAGCCCTCTAACAGGATAATGACCCAAAATACACAGCTAAAAACATCCAAGAGTGGCTAAGAGCAAAGCATTGAACTAATCTGAAGTGGCCTTCTGTGATCCCTGATCTAAATCTTATTGAACATCTGTGGAAGGAGCTGAAACATGCGCCACATGAGTGGCCCACAATACCTATGAACAGTTGCCAAAGTCTCAAAAGGTTGTGCAACAAAATATTAAGTTAAAGATACCATCATTTTTATCCAGGCCAGTTTCATTAGTTTGTTTTATACATTATTCTGTTGTGTGCTTCAACTTGAACCACAATTCAAAAGCAATGTCTGATTTTCATTAGTTGATTTTCAGTATTTTTTTAATTTAATATTACTTTTTCAGTTTCAGTTGTTTCAGTGGGTTTTTCTCCCTTTAACTGAAGGGTACCAATAACTTTGTCCATGTATGTAGGTAGGAGAGTACTGGAAAAGCATGGGTCCAAAAATGTCTGGACACCAAACTGTGCAGACAATTCATGGCAGTCTGGGCCATATGGAAAATCTAAAAAAAATAAGTGAATGACTCCAATCAGAGAAGACATCACCTGTGAGTCATTGTACTACAATGATTTATAAAGTCTGCATAGTGCGAGTGTGAAACTGGTAACTGTCACTATAAGGTCACTGTATGGTCTTTGTATTGTGGATTTAATTCAGCAACAGTTTGGTGTTATTATACAGTCACTATGTAGTAGTAGTTTAATCATGTTAGGGGGGTAATATCTAGTATATGCCTTGTGGCTTGTATCCCTCGTCTTTTAGGAACCTAGCAATGACTCTGCTGAGGGGTTCTTACCCAATGTACATTTCTGCATCAGGGCTCATTTTTATTATTACAGAAGAAGAGAATGGGCTGCTTCTTCTGAAGGGCTTTTTCCTTCAGAAGAAGCAGCCCATAAGCTTATAAACAATACATTGTTGTCATGGGTATATTTGGTGTTTGCGTGTTATTTTCTGTTACCGTGAACCCACTTTAAGAGGAGTCAGAAGCATTCTCAAGATACTTTGCAATTTATAATTATGGGTGACTAGTTTGTTTTTGATTGGTATTAGTCATTTATATATTTGGGGTACACTGATAACAGCAATATCAGGCTACACATCTGTCTCTACATGGAAGACCACAATAATTTGTAAAATTAGCACAGTTCACAATTATGGCAAAGGCCAGGTGTACTTGAAGGTTATGAGTAATTTACATTTCCAGAAAAACAACCCGGCACGTTATTATAAAGAAAAGTGGCAAAATTGATTTTTTTTTTTTTTTTACTTTTTCAGGAGAAATATTACATTAGGGTAAAAGTCTGTGTTGGTACAAGATTTAATGCCTGTTCTTTGAAATGTTAAATCATTTATCTTGGGGTATTTTTATTGATTAAGCATTACCAAATCAATACGTGTTTAAAATTTATTACAAGCGATGATGGTAAATGTGAACATACATTTGACTCAGTCTGTAATTACATCATAATTAGAGGCCCGTTTTAGTGCTTAAATATACTTGTACTGATCAGTCAAGTTAATCTTGCCCCACTTAAAATAATATTGTTAATAAGTAAACTCTGGAAATCTATTAGAATTTTAACATGAAGAAGCATTATCTCACAATTAAATTTGCATCAGTCATGTTCTTGAACACCCAGTGATCTGTGAATTAGCATTCAGCCCAATGAATTGGTCTTTGCTGTAATACAAACCCCTATCAGAGATCACAAAGTTTTTTTTTTTTAAGGCCACTTTCGCCCTAGCGGCAGCACGGATCCGGCGGGTGAAGGATCCCTCCGGATCGGTGCTGCAGCAGGTGCACGTGTGGGGCTGGAACTGCGCTCTGGCCCCACACGTGTCAGACACTGTGTTGAGGAGGGGGGGGGTTACTTACCTGTCTCAGCAGCTCCAGACCTGTCCCAGCAGCTCCAAATGAGAGGGACACTACAGAGGAGAAGGACAGAGCGCACAATGGGAAGATACCCCACAGCGCCCCCTGCTGGAGGGAGGAGGGAGCTGAGAGGGAAAAGTGCAAGGTGACGGATCCGTCATGAACTCCATTGAAAGTCAATGGAGGACGGATCCGTTTACTAGTGTGTCACCCCGAACGGATCCGTCTCAATGTGGATCCCCAGTACGGAGAGCAAACCGCAGCATGTTGCGGTTTGCTCTCTGGTCTGGAGATGGAACGGAATGCTTTTAAGAGCATTCCGTTGTCCTCAGTTCAGTTTTGTCCCCATTGACAATGAATGGGGACAAAACTGAAGCATTTTATTTCGGTATTGAGCCCCTATGAGGGAGCTCAATACCGGAATATGTAAACGATAGTGTGAAAGTAGCCTAAGTTTTCCTTTCAGTCTCTACTGAAAATAGTAATCTAGACTTTTCATTTAACGCATTTTAGAAACACCAGGGGGCACCTACAAATGATCTAAATAATGCTGAACCCTTTATTCTTCTTGTGCTTATTTCCTAAATTGGTTTGGACAACCCCTACTTGTTGGAAACATCTCTTTACGATACACACATGAGAAAGTGACTCCCTTCTATGATTTCTAGACATCTGCTGTTACATGAAGGAAACCATGAGAGAAACCAGAGCATGCATTCTGGTGCAAGCAGCACAGACAAAAGATTATGGGGCCAGGAGAGAGCAGGAAACAGACGTCTGGCCCTCACCCAACAAGGGAAAGCAGGGGCTTACTAAGAGGAGGGATGTGCCAAGGGGCTAGGACACATACTCAATGCTTTGAACATCTCATTTGCATATTTTTTTTCTGCTAGATGCAGTCACGGATTTAAAAAGCTAAAGTAATGTTTTAATTGTCCATGCAAGCCCTACATGCCACTCTGCCTAGCTTAATTGAATAAAACAAGCTTGACAGAATGAGGGGAGAGTTAACAAAACTGGTGTAAAGGAAAACTGACTTAGTTGCCCATAACAAGCAATCAGATTCGACCTTTCATTTTTCAGAGCTCCTTTGGAAAAAGTAAGGTGGAATCTGATTGGTTACTATTAGAGATGAGCGAAGTTTTCAAAAATTCGATTAAAACGCTTCACCAAATTTTCTTCACAAATTCTATTTGATACAAATTAATAGGCAGGTGACAGGCATCACTCTTATAATTAGTTGACACTTCACTTATTTGGTCAGTTATTGGTCCAAAACTGACTAAATAACTGAAGTGTGATCTTATCCTTATAGGTCAATGTTAGTGTCAGGTATAAAGGACTTAACCGTGCAGTGGCCCAAGATTCTACTATAGAGTGAAAGAGCATACTCCTTTTACACCATCAGCTGATTCCACATAGATTTCTACAGAGCCTGTTCACCCCATAATCAGTAGTATCGGACCACTATTTCACCCCAATTACTTAATCAAGGATGAATGGATTTACTTTTGTATAAAAGAATGTGAACGCCTCAAAATCAGTAGTATAAGGCTGTAATGTCACCCCAATTACGGAATCAAGGATTAACAGTTTTACTTAGGAGGCCCTATTTTAAGAAGGCAGGGCACTGGGGGGGGGTCAGTGTTAAGGGGTGGGGCATTCACTGTTAAGGGGCGGAGTACTGTAGAGGTTCTTGTTATGGAGGGCTGTAGAGTTCATTGTTAAGGGGGAGGGGTCCTGTAGAGGTCACTGCTATTGGGGATACTGTCGATATTTTTTAACAACACTCACAAACATTAAATGAAATAGATGAAATATACCCGGAATCAAGGATTAACAGTTTTACTTCGGAGGTCCAATTTTAAGGAGGCAGGGCACTGTGTGGGGTCAGTGTTAAGGAGTGGGGGGCTGTGGCGTTCACTGTTAAGGGGCGGGGTACTGTAGAGGTCCCTGTTATGGGGGGCTGTGGAGTTCATTGTTAAGGGGGCGGGGTGCTGTAGAGGTCACTGCTATTGGGGATACTGTTGATATTTTTTAATGACACTCACAAACATTAAATGAAATAGATGAAATATACCCGTGCAAAGCCGGGTTTTTCTGCATATATATATAGGTTCTTCAAAGTAGCCACCTTTTGCTTTGATTACTGCTTTGCACACTCTTGGCATTCTCTTGATGAGCTTCAAGAGATAGTCACCTGAAATGGTATTCCAACAGTCTTGAAGGAGTTCCCAGAGATGCTTAGCACTTGTTGGCCCTTTTTCCTTCATTCTGCGGTCCAGCTCACCCCAAACCATCTCGATTGGGTTCAGGTCTGGTGACTGTGGAGGCCAGGTCATCTGGCGTAGCACCCCATCACTCTCCTCCTGGTCAAATAGCCCTTACACAGCCTGGAGGTGTGTTTGGGGTCATTGTCCTGTTGATAAATAAATGATGGTCCAACTAAACGCAAACCGGATGGAATAGCATGCCGCTGCAAGATGCTGTGGTAGCCATGCTGGTTCAGTATGCCTTCAATTTTGAATAAATCCCCAACAGTGTCACCAGCAAAGCACCCCCACACCATCACACCTCCTCCTCCATGCTTCACGGTGGGAACCAGGCATGTAGAGTCCATCTGTTCACCTTTTCTGCGTCGCACAAAGACACGGTGGTTGGAACCAAAGATCTCAAATTTGGACTCATCAGACCAAAGCACAGATTTCCACTGGTCTAATGTCCATTCCTTGTGTTCTTTAGCCCAAACAAGTCTCTTCTGCTTGTTGCCTGTCCTTAGAAGTAGTTTCCTAGCAGCTATTTTACCATGAAGGCCTGTCTCCTCTTAACAGTTGTTGTAGAGATGTGTCTGCTGCTAGAACTCTGTGTGGCATTGACCTGGTCTCTAATCTGAGCTGCTGTTAACCTGCGATTTCTGAGGCTGGTGACTCGGATGAACTTATCCTCCGCAGCAGAGGTGACTCTTGGTCTTCCTTTCCTGGGGCGGTCCTCATGTAAGCCAGTTTCTTTGTAGCGCTTGATGCTTTTTGCGACTGCACTTGGGGACACTTTCAAAGTTTTCCAAATTTTTCTGACTTACTGACCTTCATTTCTCAAAGTAATGATGGCCACTCGTGTTTCTTTACTTAGCTGCTTTTTTCTTGCCATAATACAAATTTTAACAGTCTATTCAGTAGGACTATCAGCTGTTTATCCACCTGACTTCTGCCCAACACAACTCATGGTCCCAACCCCATTTATAAGGCAAGAAATCCAACGTATTAAACCTGACAGGGCACACCTGTGAAGTGAAAACCATTTCAGGTGACTACCTCTTGAAGCTCATCAAGAGAATGCCAAGAGTGTGCAAAGCAGTAATCAAAGCAAAAGGTTTGAAGAACCTAGAATATAAGACATATTTACAGTTGTTTCACACTTTTTTGTTAAGTATATAATTCCACATGTGTTAATTCATAGTTTTGATTAGGGATGAGCGAACTTTTGAAAAGTTCGGTTCGGTTCGCTTCGGCGAACTTTAGTGAAGTTCGGATTCGTACGAACCGAACCTAAAACGAACCTTGCTATAATGGCTGAATAATTGCTGCTACAATAATGGGAGTCTGATAGGGTATAGTTTCGTTTACTTGCAGTTGCTATTACAATGAAAAAAGTGGAAAAAATCCAAGTGACTTCAACAACGGCGACGCAAAATATACGCATATTTGAGAATTTACACTAATGCGTACGCTAATGCGAACATTCCCGCACAAATAACGAACATACAGTGTAGCGTTGTTAAAGGTACGCTACTTAACTGAATATGTACGCATTAGCGTACGCATACACTGCGTCTGCGAACATTCCTACTCAAGTAACAAACATACAGTCTAGCGTTGTCAAAGGTACGCCACTTAACTGAATATGTACGCATTAGCGTACGCATATACTGCGTCTGCGAACATTCCTACTCAAGTAACGAACATACAGTCTAGCGTTGTCAAAGGTACGCTACTTAACTGAATATGTATGCATTAGCGTACATTCTCAATAAATATGCGTATATTTTGCGTCGCCGTTATTTTAACCAGATTCGTCACGAACTTTCTGAAAATTCGGTTCGATGACGAACCGAACTTTTGGGAAAGTTCGTAACGCTTCGGTTCGCTCATCCCTAGTTTTGATGCCTTCATTGTGAATGTACAATTTTCATAGTCATGAAAATACAGAAAACTCTTTGAATGAGAAGTTGTGTCCAAACTTTTGGTCTGTACTGTATATATATATATATATATATATATATATATATATATATATACATGCAAAGTAAAGTCAGTAACAGTAACCTAGGACACAAACAAATAAGCAAATAAGCAAGCTAACCATCGACCAGTTCCCAACATGGCATCTGGCCAACACCCATATGATACAAAGAGAGATGGCAGTCACAAGATACATCTTACCTTGATGAAGTCCTCAGTGGAGCTTAGCTCTTTGTTAAAAGCTTAAAAGTTTTTCTAGCCTTCTAGCCTTTCCTAAAGGAATTATGTGTGCAGTAAGCATGCAAGGTTTTTTTCAGACCTTAGGAAGATGCCTGATACCTGATACCACTTACCAACTACATTACAAGGAATATCACTACTAGAGATGAGCGAGCATACTCGTCCGAGCTTGGTGCTCGTTCGAGTATTAGGGTACTCGTAAGTGCTCGCTGCTCGGACGAGTATCTCGCCCTGCTCGAGGAAATGGCAACTTCCACATCGTGCTTTTTTGGCGCCTATAAACTCAGCCAATCACAAGCCAGGAGACTCTGCGGTACACCCAGCATCACGTGGGGCCCTTACATGTCGATAGCAGGGGTTGGCTGGCCTGATCAGGTGACCCTGGAATATACTACTGACTAGCCGCAGTGCTCGGCTCAGATGCCGTCTGGATGTCTTTAGGGATAGAGCTGCTGCTTTTCAGGGAGAGTGTTAGGGCCTGCATTTAGTTCTCTGTTAGGCAGGAATCACCCACAAAGAACCCAACAGCCCTTCTAAGGGCTCCAAGACATTTTTTTTTGTCTCCTGGCTTGGCTGGCTGGCTGGCACTAGTAGTGCAGCTATCACCATATATAACCCCCTTTTTTTTAATGTTATATCTCAGTGATACAAATCCATTGCACACAGTTGTGTGGAACCATTCTGTGTGTCACAGTTCATCTGTCCACTCACGCCAATCCGTATTTTCTGTCCAGGTTACACTTTCTGTACGTCACTTAATACAACCAAGTATTTTGCTGCCTGCCACGTATATAGCTTGATCCCAAAAATCTCTGTGTGACATTTGTCTTGGTCGCAGTCTAAATAGCCACCGTCAGTAGGGTGTCAGTTAGCTGTACGATAGTTTCTGCACGTCACGTTCCAAAAAAAACAAAACTACAAAAAAAATATATAAAAAAAATGTAAAAAAAATATTTTTTTAGTTGTTTTAGCTCAGTGATACAAATTCATTTCACACAGCTGCGTGGAACCATTCTGTGTGTCACAGTTCATTACACTCACTCCTATCCGTATTTTCTGACCAGGTGACACTTTCTGTACGTTACTTAATACAACCAAGTCTTTTGCTGCCTGTCACGTATATAGCTTGATCCCAAAAATCTCTGTGCGACATTTGTCTGGGTTGCAGTCAAAATAGCCACCTTTCACAGGGTGTGAGTTAGGTGTACGATAGTTTCTGAACGTGACATTCCCAAAAAAGCAAAACTACAAAAAAAATATATAAAAAAAATATATATAAAAAATATTTTTTTAGTTGTTTTAGCTCAGTGATACAAATCCATTTCACACAGCTGCGTGGAACCATTCTGTGTGCCACAGTTCATTACACTCACTCCTATCCGTATTTTCTGTCCAGGTGACACTTTCTGTACGTCACTTAATACAACCAAGTCTTTTGCTGCCTGTCACGTATATAGCTTGATCCCAAAAATCTCTGTGCGACATTTGTCTGGGTCCCAGTCAAAATAGCCACCTTTCACAGGGTGTGAGTTAGGTCTACGATAGTTTCTGCACGTCACGTTCCCAAAAAAAACAAAACTACAAAAAAATATATTAAAAAAATATATAAAAAAAATATTTTTTTAGTTGTTTTAGCTCAGTGATACAAATCCATTTCACACAGCTGCATGGAACCATTCTGTGTGTCACAGTTCATTACACTCACTCCTATCCGTATTTTCTGTCCAGGTGACACTTTCTGTACGTCACTTAATACAACCAAGTCTTTTGCTGTCTGTCACGTATATAGCTTGATCAAAAAAATCTCTGTGCAACATTTGTCTGGGTCGCAGTCAAAATAGCCACCGTCAGTAGGATGTGAGTTAGTTCTACGATAGTTTCTGCACGTCACGTTCCAAAAAAAACAAAACTACAAAAAAAATATAAAAAAAATATATAAAAAATTTTTTTAGTTGTTTTAGCTCAGTGATACAAATCCATTTCACACAGCTGCGTGGAACCATTCTGTGTGTCACAGTTCATTACACTCACTCCTATCCGTATTTTCTGTCCAGGTGACACTTTCTGTACGTCACTTACTACAACCTTGTCTTTTGCTGCCTGTCACGTATATAGCTTGATCCCAAAAATCTCTGTGCGACATTTGTCTGGGTCGCAGTCTAAATAGCCACCGTCAGTAGGGTGTGAGTTAGGTCTACGATAGTTTCTGCACGTCAAGTTCCCAAAAAAACAAAAGTACAAAAAATATATATAAAAAAAAATATAAAAAAAATATTTTTTTAGTTGTTTTAGCTCAGTGATACAAATCCATTTCACACAGCTGCGTGGAACCATTCTGTGTGTCACAGTTCATTACACTCACTCCTATCCGTATTTTCTGTGCAGGTGACACTTTCTGTACGTGACTTAATACAACCTTGTCTTTTGCTGCCTGTCACGTATATAGCTTGATCCCAAAAATCTCTGTGCGACATTTGTCTGGGTCGCAGTCTAAATAGCCACTGTCAGTAGGGTGTGAGTTAGGTCTACGATAGTTTCTGCACGTCACGTTCCATAAAAAACAAAACTACAAAAAAATATATTAAAAAAATATATTAAAAAAATATTTTTTTAGTTGTTTTAGCTCAGTGATACAAATCAATTTCACACAACTGCGTGGAACCATTCTGTGTGTCACAGTTCATTACACTCACTCCTATCCGTATTTTCTGTCCAGGTGACACTTTCTGTACGTCACTTAATACAACCAAGTCTTTTGCTGCCTGTCACGTATATAGCTTGATCCCAAAAATCTCTGTGCGACATTTGTCTGGTTCGCAGTCAAAATAGCCACCTTTCACAGGGTGTGAGTTAGGTCTACGATAGTTTCTGCACGTCACGTTCCCAAAAAAACAAAACTACAAAAAAATATATTAAAAAAATATATAAAAAAATATTTTTTTAGTTGTTTTAGCTCAGTGATACAAATCCATTTCACACAGCTGCGTGGAACCATTCTGTCTGTCACAGTTCAGTACACTCACTCCAATCCGTATTTTCTGTCCAGGTGACACTTTCTTTATGTCACTTAATTAAACCAGACTGAACAAGTTTGTGGGTTTCAGTACACCAGGTCCATTTATTTTTTATTTTTTTATAATACACTTATATACAGAAAATGTTGAACCCCAGGGCTAAGGGTCGAGGACGAGGGCGTGGGCGTGGGCATTCAATTACTGCAGGGGGCAGAGACCGTGGTCCTGGGCAGGGTGAGACAGTACCTGCTGATGAGGGAGCAGGTGAACGCCGCAGAGCTACACTCCCTAGCTTCATGTCTCAACTTACAGGGACACGTGGTAGAGGACTGTTGAAACCACAACAGTGCGAACAGCTGATGTTGTGGATTGCGGACAATGCTTCAAGTAATTTGTCCACCAGTCAGTCTTCCACGCAGTCCACCCACGTTACCCAAGGGAGCACTCCTCTGGCTCCTCCACCTCAACCTCCTTCCCCCCAGTTTGCCCCCTCCCAGGAAAATTTGGAATGCGATCCGGCATACTCTCAGGAACTGTTTTCTGGACCCTTCCCAGAGTCACAAACCACTTCTCAGGTTGCTGCTGACCTCGTTCCCGATGCCCAAGTTTTCCAACTGTCACAGTCTGTGGGTGATGATGATGACAATGTTGAGTTAGTGGAAGAAGTTTGTAAAGAAGTGTCGGACGATGAGGAGACACAGTTGTCAGACAGTGGTGAAGTTGTTGTCAGGGCAGGAAGTCCGAGGGGGGAACAGACTGAGGCATCGGAGGATGACGAGGTGACTGACCCAAGCTGGGTTGATATGCCGAGTGAAGACAGTGCTTCTGAGGCGGAGGCGAGTGCTGCACCAGAACAGGTTGTAAGAGGCAGTGGTGTGGCCAGAGGGAGAAGCAGGGCCAGAGCTGGTGCATCAGCAGCAACTGTTTCACGTAGTGAAGCTCCCGTGTCGAGGCCTAGATGTTCGCAAGTCTGGAGGTTCTTTAAAGAAAGTGAGGATGACCGATGGACTGTGGTGTGCAACCTGTGCCACACCAGGATCAGCAGGGGTGCTACCACTACTAGCCTAACCACCACCAGCATGCGCAGGCATATGAGTGCTAAACACCCCACTCAATGGAACCAAGGCCGTTCACCACCTCCTGCGGGTCACACCACTGCTCCTTCCTCTGTGTCACTCGCTGCCTCTGCTAGTCAACCCCCTGCTCGCTGCCTCTGATAGTCAACCCCCTGCCCAGGACCCCGGCACGAGCGCCTCCCACCGGAAAACCACACCTTCGCCTCCACGATCCTCCACAGTGTCCACCAATGTGTCCCAGCGCAGCGTTTAGCTGTCTTTACAGCAGAAGCTGGAGCGCAAGAGGAAATACAGTTCCACCCACCCACATGCCCAAGCCCTCAACGTCCACATCTCCAAATTGCTTAGCATCGAGATGCTGCCCTATAGGCTGGTAGAGACCGAGGCCTTTCGTAATCTCATGGCGGTGGCTGCCCCTCGGTATTCGGTCCCCAGCCGCCACTATTTTTCCCGATGTGCCATCCCAGCCCTACACCAGCACGTGTCACAGAACATCATCCGTGCCCTGACCAACGCTGTTTCTGAGAAGGTCCACCTAATCACGGACACGTGGACAAGTGCTGCCGGGCAGGGACACTATATCTCACTGACGGCACATTGGGTTAACTTGGTGGAGGCTGGGATCGAGAATGACCCTGGGGCCGCTCATGTACTGCCCACACCGAGGATTGCGGGGCCTACCTCGGTCACGGTCTCTCAGACGTACTATGCCTCCTCCTCCGACCCCTCCTCCTCCTCCACCGAATTACCATCCGTGGGCACGTCGCCTTCAGTCGGTAGCTCTAGGCGCAGCAGCAGTGCCGTGGGTAAGCGCCAGCAGGCGGTGCTCAAACTGCTGAGCTTAGGTGACAAAAGGCACACCGCCCAAGAGCTGTTACAGGGCATCACGGTGCAGAACGATGTGTGGCTGGCACCGCTGAACCTCAAGCCAGGCATGGTTGTGTGTGACAACAGGCTTAACCTGGTGGCGGCTCTGCAAATCGGCAGACTGACAAATGTGCCATGCCTGGCCCACGTGTTTAATCTCATAGTTCAGCGGTTCCTCAAGACATACCCCAATCTGTCTGATTTGCTCACCAAGGTGCGCCGCATCTGTGCGCATTTCCGCAAGTCGACCACAGATGCTGCCACTCTCAGGGCAGCGCAGCGCCGCCTACAACTGCCCACTCACCGACTGTTGTGCGACGTGCCCACGAGATGGAATTCGACATTAAACATGTTATCCAGAGTTTACCAGCAGCGCAGAGCGATTGTAGACTGCCAGATGTCAACTTCCACCAGAACTGGTAGTCAGGTCAGTAAGATTCCTCAAGTCTACAATGAGGAGTGGACGTGGATGTCTGATATCTGCCAGGTGTTCAGCAACTTTGAGGAGTCAACACAGATGGTCAGCGGCGATGCCGCCATTATCAGCCTCACCATCCCGCTGCTTTGCCTGTTGAAAAACTCACTGCTCAGCATGAAGTCGGATGCTTTGCGCTTGTCACAAGAGACGGTGGAGGAAGATACGTCGCTTGATAGCCAGAGCTCCCTCCGGTCTGTTTCTCAGCGCGTATCGGAGGAGGGGGATGAGGATGAGGAGGAAGAGGGGGAGAATGTCGGCGAGACAGTAGAGGGTACCAGTGCTCATTCCTTAACTCTTGAGCGTGTATGGGCTGAAGAGGAGGACTTGGAGGAGGAGGAGGAAATTGAGAGTCAGGCCAGCGAGGAGAGGGAATTCTTGCGTGTTGGGACTCTGGCGTACATGGCAGACTTCATGTTAGGCTGCCTATCCCGTGACCCTCGCGTTAGAAGAATTTTTTCAAACACCGATTACTGGGTGTTCACTCTCCTGGACCCACGGTACAAGCAGAACCTTTCCACTCTCATCCCTGCAGAGGAAAGGAGTATGAGAGTGAATAGATATCAACAGGCCCTGGTGCACAAGCTGAAACAATTCTTCCCATCTGACGCCGCTAGCGGCAGAGGGAATGGTTCTGTGGGCCAAGTAGCGGGGGAGAGGAGCCGAGCAGGCAGCTTGTCCAGCACTGGCAGGGGAACGCTCTCCAAGGCCTTTGCAAGTTTTATGTCACCCCAGCAAGACACTGTCACCTGTCCCCAGTCTAGGCAGAGTAGGGGGGAGCTGTACAGAAAGATGGTGAGGGAGTACCTAGCTGACCATACCAACGTCCGTAGCGATCACTCTGCTCCATACAACTACTGGCTTTCAAAGCTGGACACGTGGCCTGAACTGGCGCTGTACGCCTTGGAGTTGCTGGCCTGCCCTGCCGCTAGCGTGCTGTCAGAGCGGGTATTCAGTGCAGCTGGTGGCGTCATCACCGATAAGCGTACACGCCTGTCAACTGACAGCGCTGACAGGCTGACGCTTATTAAAATGAACAAAGCCTGGATTTCACCGGAATTCAAATCTCCTCCGGGGGAAAGCAGCTAAAGATTAACATTACTTATGTATCCAATTCCTCTTCTCTACTCCTCCTACTCCTCCTCCTCCATATCGTCTTTGCCTAACGCTGACCAAAAAAACGCCATTTTTCAGAGGTCCAACTGGCACTCTTTTACCACAATTTTTCAGGAGGGCCCCCTACAGGCTCTCTCTTCAAACAATTTTTCCGGAGGTCCACCTACAGGCCCTCTCTTCAAACAATTTTTCCGGAGGTCCACCTACAGGCCCTCTGTCCAAACAATTTTTCCGGAGGTCCACCTACAGGCCCTCTGTCCAAACAATTTTTCCGGAGGTCCACCTACAGGCCCTTTCTTCAAACAGTTTTTCCGGAGGTCCACCTACAGGCCCTCTGTCCAAACAATTTTTCCGGAGGTCCACCTACAGGCCCTCTCTCCAAACAATTTTTCCGGAGGTCCACCTACAGGCCCTCTCTCCAAACAATTTTTCCGGAGGACCACCTACAGGCCCTCTGTTCAAACAATTTTTCCGGAGGTCCACCTGCAGGCCCTCTCTCCAAATAATTTTTCCGGAGGTCCACCTACAGGCCCTCTCTCCAAACAATTTTTCCGGAGGTCCACCTACAGGCCCTCTCTCCAAACAATTTTTCCGGAGGTCCACCTACAGGCCCTCTCTTCAAACAATTTTTCCGGAGGTCCACCTACAGGCCTTCTCTCCAAACAATTTTTACGGAGGTCCACCTACAGGCCCTCTCTCCAAACAATTTTTCCGGAGGTCCACCTACAGGCCCTCTCTCCAAACAATTTTTCCGGAGGTCCACCTACAGGCCCTCTCTCCAAACAATTTTTTCGGAGGTCCTCCTACAGGCCCTCTCTTCAAACAATTTTTCCGGAGGTCCACCTAAAGGCCCTCTCTCCAAACAATTTTTCCGGAGGTCCACCTACAGGCCCTCTCTCCAAACAATTTTTCCGGAGGTCCACCTACAGGTCCTCTCTTCAATTTTTCCGGAGGTCCACCTACAGGCCCTCTCTCCAAACAATTTTTCCGGAGGTCCACCTATAGGCCCTCTCTCCAAAAAATTTTTCCGGAGGTCCACCTAAAGGCCCTCTCTCCAAACAATTTTTCCGGGGGTCCACCTACAGGCCCTCTCTCCAAACAATTTTTCCAGAGGTCCACCTACAGGCCCTCTCTCCAAACAATTGTTCCGGAGGTCCACCTACAGGCCCTCTCTTCAAACAATTTTTCCGGAGGTCCACCTACAGGCCCTCTCTCCAGTTCCAGTTTCCAGTTTTATTTGCGCAAACTGCGTAAATTTTTTTTTTGGGATAGGTGTGAAAAATAATATTACCTGCGTATCTATATTGCCCAACATTGGATACGGTAGCAACAAGAAGACCAAACACATGCTGCCCACAGGGTTCCGCAAATTCCTGGTCCACAATGTCAAGGAGCTCAAGGTTCTGTTGATGAGCAACCAGTCCTTCTGTGCAGAAATCGCCCACAACGTCTCCTCAAAGAACCTAAAGACCATTGTGGAGAGAGAGCGGCACAGCTCGCCATCAAAGTGACGAACCCCAACGCCAGACTTCGCAGCGAAGATAACGAATAAATATCTCTGTGGTTATTTGTGCTAAATAAAAGTTAAATAAACACACAAAAAAAAAATTGATCTGTTCCTGTGCCTGATCTACCCAAGTTGAATCTGTCCCATCATGAGAAAGTCCCCCCAAGGAGTCCCCACTGTAATTTGCTTCCCATATAACTACCTCACCCCCCCGACACCTGTGTTTCGCCATTGTCCACCACCTCCTCAGACAACACTGGTAAATCCCCACTGTCAGCACACGGAGACTGCAAAAGGTCTTGCAAATTGGGGCAGAGAATGTTCTGGGGTAGCACATCAGAGAAGGGGTGACTATGGGGTTCCAGGGATTACGTGACCACATGCAATCTCCATCTAAAAAGTCATGCCACACTTAATCGAGCTCATAATTGACAATTGTACCGGTTGATGCTAAATTTTTAAGTTGGGGTTCTGCGTCATCATTCTAACTACATCCGGCTGTTGTCACCACCACACACGCTAGCCCAGGGGGCACTCCTCTGGCTCTTCCAGCTCAACCTCCTTCCCCCCAGCCTGCCCCCCCACCTACTGGCCCTCTCTCCAAACAATTTACGTCTTTTTCCTATCTTTCTCTCTCTCCAAACTATTTTTCCGGATAGCTGCCATATACGGTATTAAACTGAGTAGTATACATAGAAGACATACCACACTTGATCAATCTCATAATTTACGACTGAAACCGGTTGATGCTAAATTTTTAAGTTGGGGTCCTGCGTCGTCATTCTAACTACATCCGGCTGTTGTCACCACCACGGGGGCCACATGTGGCCCTTGATACTATTCTGTGTGGCCCCATCCATGTGGTAACAAACATGTATGTCCATGTTTTGTGGCTGCTCACATGCATTTTTCATGTATTTCTCCCATTAGATGGGACTCCTGGAACTGTAACTAGACATTAATGGTATACACTGTGTGTTCAATCTGCCATAAATACAGTATTTCAGTTGGTAATACCCCTTTAAATTTTATTTTCGGCCCTTGACGTTGGTTCAGTCGGACAATGTGGCCCCCACCCAGAAAACGTTGTGCACCCCTGATCTATACTGAACGTCACTTTTAAAAATACGTCATTTTCCTCTCTTTCTCTCATTTGTCTGGGTTGCAATTAAGCAGACCACGTCTGCCTAATCTAATAGTTTCCGTGTAATTGCTCCATACTGCACGTCTTTTTCCTCTCTTTCTCTCTCTCCAAACTATTTTTTCGGATAGGTGCCGTATACGGTATTAAACTCAGAAGAATACATACCGTACCGGTTGATGCTAAAGTTTTTCCAAATCCATCCGGCTGTTGTCACCACCACACACGCTAGCCCAGGGGGCACTCCTCTGGCTATTCCAGCTCAACCTCCTTCCCCCCAGCCTGCCCCCCACCTACTGGCCCTCTCTCCAAACAATTTACCCGGATAGGGGACGTATTAGATATTGTACTGATGTTTTTTTTGGTTCTTCTTTTAATTGCCTCCTGACCTGTGATAGGCAGAGCATGGACACGTCCCCTTAGCTGCAGTAGGAAAGACACTCCCCTGGCCAGAGCAAGCTCTTTTTCCTTTTCCGTGTTCGAAAAATCCATGAAATATATGGTCCCAAGATAGGGGACGTATACGATTTTAAACTGAGAAGAATCGATACCACACATGCCCCACTAGGAGAATTTGGGGTAATGGTGGGATTAGGCAGCCTCAGAGGCATCCATGCATGCTGCCCGTGCTGTTTCCTGTCCATTTCCGTGGTGTTTCCATCATTTTCTGATGTTTCCAGGTTTTCACCCAGCCTTCCCTAGGCAGAGCCTTGGTCCCCTGCAAAAATGCTCGAGTCTCCCATTGACTTCAATGGGGTTCGTTATTCGAAACGAGCACCCGAGCATCGGGAAAAGTTCGACTCGAATAATAAGCACCCGAGCATTTTAGTGCTCGCTCATCTCTAATCACTACATTAAAAGGGTAAGAACTAATTAAAGGAGAAGAACCACTAAAAATAAAAACACCACCTGTTATGATAAGTTATATAATCTAAACAATGACCCAAGTACTATTCAACCTACAAAGTCAGCTACAGTATTACTACATTTCTTAACACAGTTAAGCAGCCTTCCATTTTTCCTAGTCAGTTAGAATCCCTTTCCAACCATTTTACTGTGGAGGAATTATGTAAAGCTATCTCTACTCTGAATTCTCATGGAGCCCCTGGCCCTGATGGCTTAACTAATGATTATTTTAAGCTCTTCAAATCCACACGTTACCCTTATCTTTTGTCTGCATTCAACTCCTTTGAATCAGCTTGGCATATTCCTCCGGAAATACTTAAAGTAGTAATAATAACGCTTCCAAAACTAGGGAAGTCTCTGAACAAGCATATTAACTTTAAACACTGATCTAAAACTGTATGTGAAACTTCCAGCCACCTGCTTAGCAAACATTTTACCCATACTGGTCCATCAAGACCAAATGGGCTTTGTGAAGGGCAGGTAGTCAGCGGACAGTACTCGTTGTTTTATCAAGCTCATTAAATATGTGGGGTACCATTAAATGCCCTTCTCATTGGATGCAGAGAAGGCATTCGACTATGTGCATTGGGAATATATGAATTTGGTCCTTTTTAAATCTTGGATCACAGGATCCGCCCACAGAAGTATAATGGTTCTTAACTGAATGCCCTCTGCTTTTGTACACACATCTGAATTTTCCTCTAAACAATTTCCTATCTTTAGTGGAAACCATTAAGGATGCCTCTTATCCCCTTTGATAACTACTCTCGTTAAGGAACTAATATTGGAGCTGATACATGCAGCCCCTACCATTTAGGGTATACTCATAGGTTCTACCAAACACAAAATAGGTCCCTGCAGATGATGTGATTATTGCTCTGTCAAATTCATGTGTCTCACCAATGTTATGCAAACTTTAGAAAAATGTCTTGATGTCTCTTATTATAAGGTCAATGTCAATAAATCTATTATCCTACATGTGGAGATTTCACAGGATGTTCTATCATCCCTTTTTATGAAATACTCCTATTCCAGCTTTCCTAATGGACTCCCATGTTTAGGTTGATATATCTTATTTCTCAGCCATACTGTCACGGACGTTCCTGCATCAGGTTGCAGGCGTTCAGCTAGGCTTTCAAAAGTGCCATAATTTGACATGTTTTCCTCTTGGTTTGGTTGCTGTTTACCACACCCCTTCCCCTCAGCTGTTGTGGGTGTGGTGATTATCTTTCCCCTATTTATCCCTTCCTCTCCCAGTATTCCTTGCGGTTTATACTTTCTGCCTACTTTGTTGTGTGTGGTGTTGTTCTCGCTCGGCTGACATCCGGTTGCTGCAATATCTGCATTAAGATAAGTGTCATTTTCCCTATTGTGTTTATCCTACTTTTCCCTGTTGCGGTTTTGCCTTCTGGAGTCTCCTGTTCGTCCGTCCTCTTGGAGGAATGGGCTGACTCTTTCCTCTGTCACTAGCTGCAGGATTCTCTAGGGTCAGGTGTTATTAGGTTCCTGCGTATGAACTCTCCTACCACTAAGGCCTCTTCATACTGGTAGTCAGCCAGGGCCTAGTTTCAGGGTTCCCTGCAGGAGGTGACCGTTTCCCTTGTTAGGTCTTTTCCCTTCCCTCTTACGCTTGGTGTGGCTATTCCCTCCACACCAGAGCGTGACACATACACTGTTAATAATGTCCCACTGCTGAACTCAATTTCTAAGGTGCTCCAGGAATATCTTAAATATAAGGTATCTTGGATAGGATGTATATCCTCAAAAAAAAAAAAAACACTGATACTTGCCAAATTGCTTTACTTTTTCCCAGAACTTACTTATTGCATTACCTGCATCTTACCATTGTAAGCTCTAAGGGCCCATTCACACAACTACGGCTGCCGCCCGGAGTGTGTTCCGCAGCACTGCGGAACACACGGCTGGGCGCCCCATTGAAAATGCCTATACTTGTCCGCTGTTGCGGACAAGTATAGGACATGTTTTATCTTCTTATGCGTAGCCACGGCACGGAGCTGGCTCCGTGCGTCGGCTACCCGCTCCCATAGAGGTGAATAGATGCGGACCCATTCACACAGTCGTGTGAATGGGCCCTTAGTCCCTACTTGTTAGACATACAGTGCCTTGCGAAAATATTCGGCCCCCTGGAACTTTTCAACCTTTTGCCACATTTCAGGCTTCAAACAAAAAGATATAACATTTTAAATTTTTGGTGAAGAATCAACAACAAGTGGGTCACAATTGAGAAGTGGAACAAAATTTATTGGATCATTTAAACTTTTTTGTAATAATAAAACTGAAAAGTGGGGCATGCAAAATTATTCGGCCCATTTACTTTCAGTTCAGAAAACTCACTCCAGAAGTTCATTGAGGATTTCTGAATGATCCAATGTTTTCTTAAATCACTGATGAAGATAAATAGAATCCACCTGTGTGTAATCAAGTCTCCGTATAAATGCACCTGCTCTGTGATAGTCTCAGGGTTCCGTTTAAAGCACGGAGAGGATCATGAAGACCAAGGAACACACCAGGCAGGTCCGTGATACAGTTGTGGAGAAGTTTAAAGCCGGATTTAGATACCAAAAGATTTCCCAAGCTTTAAACATCCCAAGGAGCACTGTGCAAGCGATCATATTGAAATGGAAGGAGTATCAGACCACTGCAAATCTACCAAGACCCGGCCGTCCCTCTAAACTTTAATCTCAAACAAGGAGAAGACTGATCAGAGATGCAGCCAAGAGGCCCATGATCACTCTGGATGAACTATAGAGATCTACAGCTGAGGTGGGAGAGTCTGTCCATAGGACAACAATCAGTTGAACACTTCACAAATCTGGCTTTTATGGAAGAGTGGCAAGAAGAAAGCCATTTCTCAAAGATATCCATAAATAGTCTCATTTACAGTTTGCCACAAGCCACCTGGGAGACACACCAAACATGTGGAAGAAGGTGCTCTAGTCAGATAAAACCAAAATCAAACTTTTTGGAAACAATGCAAAACTATATGTTTGGCGTAAAAGCAACACAGCTCATCACCCTGAACACACCATCCCCACTGTCAAACATGGTGGTGGCAGCATCATGGTTTGGGCCTGCTTTTCATCAGCATGGACAGGGAAGATGGTTAAAATTGATGGGAAGATGGATGGAGCCAAATACAGGACCATTCTGGATGAAAACCTGTTGGAGTCTGAAAAAGACCTGAGACTAGGACGGAGATTTATCTTCCAACAAGACAATGATCCCAAACATAAAGCAAAATCTACAATGGAATGGTTCAAAAATAAACGTATCCAGGTCTTAGAATGGCCAAGTCAAAGTCCAGACCTGAATCCAATTGAGAATATGTGGAAAGAGCTGAAAACTGCTGTTAACAAACGCTCTCCATCCAACCTCAAAGAGCTCGAGCTGTTTTGCAAGGAAGAATGGGCAAGAATTTCAGTCTCTAGATGTGCAAAACTAGAGACATACCCCAAGCGACTTGCAGCTGTAATCGCAGCAAAAGGTGGCGCAACAAAGTATTAATGCAAGGGGGCCGAATAATTTTGCACGCCCCACTTTTCAGTTTTATTATTACAAAAAAAGTTTAAATGATCCAATAAATTTAGTTCCATTTCACAATTGTGACCCACTTGTTGTTGATTCTTCACCAAAAATTTACAATGTTATATCTTTTTGTTTGAAGCCTGAAATGTGGCAAAAGGTTGAAAAGTTCCAGGGGGCCGAATACTTTCACAAGGCACTGTATCTGGAAACAATAAAGAGCTAGAGTGGCCTTCGATTATTTTCTGGCCTAAATGGCAGTGAGGCCTGGGAGTTCCACATATTGCACATTATTGTCATACAGCCCTTCTGAAGCGAGTAAGACAATGGCTTAACCCTATGCCTATTAATCTTTGGATACTAATGAGATTGGAATTTACACATCCAATTTCTCTCCCTTCTCAACTCTGGCTAAAACAAAATATTTCTGGCTCTACATATGCATTAAAGCGATTAAAGCAGTTTGGAAGACCTGTGTTGCTATGTAAAATTAATAAAAAATAATTGAAAAGAAAAAGGAAGACCTGTGCGGCTTTGGGGTCCCTACTACCTAACCCAGTATCCGATATTCCACTAGATATATCCTCGATCTGTATTGCTGACATAGATTTTACCAATTGGATTACACTGAGTATTACAAGGAATATCTCTGACGTTTCTGGATGGCAATCACCTTATGTCTTTCACAGACATCTTTCAAGTTCCTTACACCACAACACTGTGTATCTTAGTTTCCTTTATTCTCTTCTAAACTCAAGACCCTATTTGAGATGTTTTTTTGACAATCCTTGGCTAGGTACAAAAGGTATACCTTTCATTTACTCAGACATTGCAGAAATGCCTGTGTAAGGGCCTCACTATTGGTCCCTTTGCTTGGATTTCTACATTTACCCTTCCTGTTGCTTTATCTCATTGTATTATCCATCTGGAAGCTTCAAGGAAAATAATATATCGCTGGTATATGACTACACATAGACTTTTGTAAATCTACACACAGCAGTCTTCAAATGAGTGCTGGAGATGTTGAAATGCAATTAGTACCATGAAGCACATTTTATTTAGACTCTACTGCTATTCCCCATTTTAAGCACAAATCCGAGCCCTTTTAGATGAGGTACTCTTGTATCTAGTGCCTTAATCCCCTGCTCTTGCCTTACTCCACATATGCATATCAGATTGTTCCCTAGTGGACAGAACACGTACTTATTATAATTTATCCTCTTCAAAAGTTAATTTGCAGTCCCAACATGTCTTACACTAATACAATTACCAGGAATACATGGAAAACCAGATTATTGGACTGGCTGGACTCAGTTTGTTTTGCTATGTTATTTTAAATGTTTCATTAACTGATATTCATAATTACTGTGATACCCAAATGTGTGTCATTGTTTACCGGATGTGTATGTGTCACTTCACATTTGTGTATTTAATACAAAGTTTGAGAAATAGAATGCAGTGGTGATGCTTACTGCTTCATTTCTATGGGACTACTGAGTACGACAGTCAGAGCTTTCACTGGCAGTCCCCTAGAAGTGAAAGGAGTGATCACGCAGGAAACTACAATTACATGATCACTCATGTTTCAGCAGTCTCGCTCTGAGTAGTCAAATACTTAGCCTCACTCCTGTGTGTAGGGGTTATGTGTTATTGTGTTATTAGTGGGAAAAACCTTTAATGACTCTAAACTCTAAGAACTTCATAGAGAACCCCACACTATAACATCCATATACCCTAATATGTCCTGATAGGAAACCCTTTGACTGTTATTAACTACTGTATTATTATTATTATTATTATTATTATTGATGAGCGAGCACTAAAATGCTCGGGTGCTCGTTATTCGAGTCGAACTTTTCCCGATGCTCGGGTGCTCGTTTCGAGTAACGAACCCCATTGAAGTCAATGGGAGACTCAAGCATTTTTTGCAGGGGACCAAGGCTCTGCCTAAGGAAGGCTGGGTGAAAACCTGGAAACCTCAGAAAATGATGGAAACACCACGGAAATAGACAGGAAACAGCAGGGGCAGCATGCATGGATGCCTCTGAGGCTGCCTAATCCCACCATTACCCCAAATTCTCAGGCAACAGCCTGGTGGTTACCCTCATGACAATTGTGCTCACCCAGACCAAGAAAGGCGCGGCAAATACCCATCACATGTTAGGGAAGCACCCAACTAGGTGCAACGAAGGTCCATCACCGCCTGCAGGTGACACCACTGCTCATGCTGGCACTGCAGCTGAAATCAAGTTTAGTATCTGTTCTTATCAGTTGCTGTGGCTGTTGGATGTATAGTGGTGAGCATAGCTGCTTCCCAAGCATCTAAAAAATAAATCAGTACAATATCTAATACGTCCCCCTACCCGGGTAAATTGTTTGGAGAGAGGGCCTGTAGGTGGGGGGGAAGGAGGTTTCGCTGGAAGAGCCAGAGGAGTGCCCCCTGGGCTAGCGTGTGTGGTGATGACAACAGCCAGAATGGATTTGGAGAAACTGTTGCATCAACCGGTATGGTATCGGTTCTTCTCAGTTTAATACCGTATACGTCCCCTATCTTGGGACCTTATATTTTATGGATTTTTTGACCACGGAAAACGGAAAAAGAGCTTGCTCTGGCCAGGGGAGTGTATTTCCTACTGCAGCTAAGGGGACGTGTCCATGCGCTGCCTATCACAGGTCAGGAGGCAATTAAAAGAAGAACCAAAAAAAACATCAGTACAATATCTAATACGTCCCCTATCCGGGTAAATTGTTTGTAGAGAGGGCCTGTAGGTGGGGGGCAGGCTGGGGGGAAGGAGGTTTTGCTGGAACAGCCAGAGGAGTGCCCCCTGGGCTAGCGTGAGTGGTGGTGACAACAACCGGATGTAGTGAGAATAAAGACACAGGACCCCAACTTAAAAATTTAGCATCAACCGGTACAGTCGTAAATTATGAGATTAATCAATTGTGGTATGTCTTCTATGTATACTACTCAGTTTAATACCATATATGGCAGCTATCCGGAAAAATAGTTTGTAGAGAGAGAGCGAAAGATAGGACAAAGAAATAAATTGTTTGTAGAGAGGGCCTGTAGGTGTGGGGCAGGCTGGGGGGAAGGAGGTTTCGCTGGAAGAGCCAGAGGAGTGCCCCCTGGGCTAGCGTGTGTGGTGGTGACAACAGCCGGGTGTAGTTAGAATGACGACGCAGGCCGCCAACTTAAAAATTTAGCATCAACCGGTACAGTCGTAAATTATGAGATTGATCAAGTGTGGTATGTCTTCTATGTATACTACTCAGTTTAATACTGTATATGGCAGCTATCCGGAAAAATAGTTTGTAGAGAGAGAGAGAAAGATAGGACAAAGAAGTAAATTGTTTGGAGAGAGGGCCTGTAGGTGGGGTGGCAGGCTGGGGGGAAAGAGGTTTCGCTGGAAGAGCCAGAGGAGTGCCCCCTGGGCTAGCGTGTGTGGTGGTGACAACAGCCGGAATGCATTTGGAAATACTCTAGCATCAGCCGGTGCGGTATTGATTCTTCTCAGTTTAATACCGTATACGTCCACTATCTTGGGACCTTATATTTTATGGATTTTTCGACCACGGAAAACGGAAAAAGAGCTTGCTCTGGCCAGGGGAGTGTCTTTCCTACTGCAGCTAAGGGGACGTGTCCATACGTCCCCTATCCGGGTAAATTGTTTGTAGAGAGGGCCTGTAGGTGGGGGGCAGGCTGGGGGGAAGGAGGTTGAGCTGGAAGAGCCAGGGGAGTGCCCCCTGGGCTAGCGTGTGTGGTGGTGACAACAGCCGGATGTAGTTAGAATGACGACGCAGGACCCCAACTTAAAAATTTAGCATCAACCGGTACAATTGTCAATTATGAGCTAGATCAAGTGTGGCATGACTTTTAAATGGATATTGCATGTGGTCACGTACTCCCTGGAACCCCATAGACACCCCTTCCCTGATGTGCTAGCCCAGAACATTCTCTGCCCTAATTCGCAAGACCTTTTGCTGTTTCCGTGTGCTGACAGTGGGGATTTACCAGTGTTGTCTGAGGAGGTGGTGGACAATGGCGAGACACAGGTGTCGGGGGGGTGAGGTAGTTGTATGGGAAGCAAGTTACAGTGGGGACTCATTGGGGGGGAATTTCTCAGGATGGGACAGATTCAACTTGGGTGGATCAGGCACAGTAACAGATGAATTTTTTTGGGGGTTTATTTAACTTTTATTTAGCAAAAATAACCACAGAGATATTTATTCGTTATCTTCTCTGCGCAGTCTGGCGTTGGGGTTTGTCACTTTGATGGCGAGCTGTGCCGCTCTCTCCACAATGGTCTGTTGGTTCTTAGATGGAGACTTTGTCGGCGATTTTAGTACAGAAGGACTTGTTGCTCATCAACAGAACCTCGACCTCCTTGACATTGTGGACAAGGAATTTGCGGAACCCTGTGGGCAGCATGTGTTTGGTCTTCTACTTGCTACCGTATCCAATGTTGTGCAATATAGATTCGCAAGTAATATTATTTAACACACCTATCCCAAAAATAAAAATGTATGCAGTTTGCGCAAATAAAACTGGAATTGGAGAGAGGGCCTGTAGGTGGACCTCCGGAAAAATTGTTTGGAGAGAGGGCCTGTAGGTGGACCTCCGGAAAAATTGTTTGGAGAGAGGGCCTGTAGGTGGATCTCCAGAAAAATTGTTTGGACAGAGGGCCTGTAGGTGGACCTCCAGAAAAATTGTTTGAAGAGAGGGCCTGTAGGTGGACCTCTGGAAAAAATTTTTGGAGAGAGGGCCTGTAGGTGGACCTCTGGAAAAACTGTTTGAATAGAGGGCCTGTAGGAGGCCCTCCTGAAAAATTGTTTGAAGAGGGCCTGTAGGTGGACCTCTGGAAAAATTTTTTGGAGAGAGGGCCTGTAGGTGGACCTCTGGAAAAACTGTTTGAATAGAGGGCCTGTAGGGGGCCCTCCTGAAAAATTGTTTGAAGAGGGCCTGTAGGTGGACCTCTGGAAAAATTGTTTGAATAGAGGGCCTGTAGGGGGCCCTCCTGAAAAATTGTTTGAAGAGAGGGCCTGTAGGTGGACCTCTGGAAAAATTGTTTGAATAGAGGGCCTGTAGGGGGCCCTCCTGAAAAATTGTGCTAAAAGAGTGCCAGTTGGACCTCTAAAAAATGGCGTTTTTTGGGTCAGCGTTAGGCAAAGACGATATGTAACAGGAGGAAGAGTAGGAGGAGGAGTAGAGAAGAGGAATCGGATACATAAGTTATTTAAATCTTTAGCTGCTTTCCCCCGGAGGAGATTTGAATTCCGGTGAAATCCAGGCTTTGTTCATTTTAATAAGCGTCAGCCTGTCAGCGCTGTCAGTTGACAGGCGTGTACGCTTATTGGTGATGACGCCACCAGCTGCACTGAATACCCGCTCTGACAGCACGCTAGCGGCAGGGCAGGCCAGCACCTCCAAGGCGTACAGCGCCAGTTCAGGCCACGAGTCCAGCTTTGAAACCCAGTAGTTGTATGGAGCAGAGTGATCGCTACGGACGTTGGTATGGTCAGCTAGGTACTCCCTCACCATCTTTCTGTACAGCTCCCCCTACTCTGCCTAGACTGGGGACAGGTGACAGTGTCTTGCTGGGGTGACATAAAAGTGGCAAAGGCCTTGGAGAGCGTTCCCCTGCCAGTGCTGGACAAGCTGCCTGCTCGCCTCCTCTCCCCCGCTACTTGGCCCACAGAACCATGCCCTCTGCCGCTAGCGGCGTCAGATGGGAAGAATTGTTTCAGCTTGTGCACCAGGGCCTGTTGATATCTATTCACTCTCATACTCCTTTCCTCTGCAGGGATGAGAGTGGAAAGGTTCTGCTTGTACCGTGGGTCCAGGAGAGTGAACACCCAGTAATCGGTGTTTGAAAAAATTCTTCTAACGCGAGGGTCACGGGATAGGCAGCCTAACATGAAGTCTGCCATGTGCGCCAGAGTCCCAACACGTAAGAATTCCCTCTCCTCACTGGCCTGACTCTCCATTTCCTCCTCCTCCTCCTACTCCTCAAGTCCTCCTCTTCAGCCCATACACGCTCAAGAGTTAAGGACTGAGCACTGGTACCCTCTACTGTCTCGCCGACATTCTCCTCCTCTTCCTCCTCATCCTCATCCCCCTCCTCCGATAGGCGCTGAGAAACAGACCGGAGGGTGCTCTGGCTATCAAGCGACGTATCTTCCTCCACCGTCTCTTGTGACAAGCGCAAAGCATCCGACTTCATGCTGAGCAGTGAGTTTTTCAACAGGCAAAGCAGCGGGATGGTGAGGCTGATAATGGCGGCATCGCCGCTGACCATCTGTGTTGACTCCTCAAAGTTGCTCAACACCTGGCAGATATCAGACATCCACGTCCACTCCTCATTGTAGACTTGAGGAATCTGAAAGACCTGACTACCAGTTCTGGTGGAAGATGACATCTGGCAGTTTACAATAGCTCTGCGCTGCTGGTAAACTCTGGATAACATGTTTAATGTGGGCACGCCACACAACAGTCGGTGAGCGGGCAGTTGTAGGCGGTGCTGCGCTGCCCTGAGAGTGGCAGCATCTGTGGTCGACTTGCGGAAATGCGCACAGATGCGGCGCACCTTGGTGAGCAAATCAGACAGATTGGGGTATGTCTTGAGGAACCGCTGAACTGTTAGATTGAACACGTGGGCCAGGCATGGCACATGTGTCAGTCTGCCGAGTTGCAGAGCCGCCACCAGCTTACGCCCGTTGTCACAAACAACCATGCCTGGCTTGAGGTTCAGCGGTGCCAGCCACAGATCGGTCTGCACCGTGATGCCCTGTAACAGCTCTTGGGCGGTGTGCCTTTTGTCACCTAAGCTCAGCAGTTTGAGCACCGCCTGCTGGCACTTACCCACGGCACTGCTGCTGCGCCTAGAGCTACCGACTGAAGGCGCCGTGCCCACGGATGGTAATTCGGTGGAGGAGGAGGGGTCGGAGGAGGAGGAGGCATAGTACGTCTGAGAGACTGTGACCGAGGTTCGCCCCGCAATCCTCGGTGTGGGCAGTACATGAGCAGCCCCAGGGTCATTCTCGGTCCCAGCCTCCACCAAGTTAACCCAATGTGCCGTCAGTGAGATATAGTATCCCTGCCCGGCAGCACTTGTCCACGTGTCCGTGGTTAGGTGGACCTTCTCAGAAACAGCGTTGGTCAGGGCACGGATGATGTTCTCTGACACGTGCTGGTGTAGGGCTGGGACGGCACATCGGGAAAAATAGTGGCGGCTGAGGACGGAATATCGAGGGGCAGCCACCGCCATGAGATTGCGAAAGGCCTCGGTCTCTACCAGCCTATAGGGCAGCATCTCCAGGCTAAGCAATTTGGAGATGTGGACGTTGAGGGCTTGGGCATGTGGGTGGGTGGAACTGTATTTCCTCTTGCGCTCCAGCGTCTGCTGTAAAGACAGCTGAACGCTGCACTGGGACATGTTGGTGGACACTGTGGAGGATCGTTGAGGCGAAGGTGTGGTTTTCCGGCAGGAGGCGCTTGTGCCGGGGTCCTGGGCAGGGGGTTGACTAGCAGCGAGTGACGCAGGGGGTTGACTAGCAGAGGCAGCGAGTGATACAGGGGAAGGAGCAGTGGTGTGACCCCCAGGAAGTGGTGAACGGCCTTGGTTCCATTGAGTGGGGTGTTTAGCTCTCATATGCCTGCGCATGCTGGTGGTGGTTAGGCTAGTAGTGGTGGCACCCCTGCTGATCCTGGTGTGGCACAGGTTGCACACCACAGTCCGTCGGTCATCCTCACTTTCTTTAAAGAACCTCCAGACTTGCGAACATCTAGGCCTCGACACGGGAGCTTCACTACGTGAAACAGTTGCTGCTGATGCACCAGCTCTGGCCCTGCTTCTCCCTCTGGCCACACCACTGCCTCTTACAACCTGTTCTGGTGCAGCACTCGCCTCCGCCTCAGAAGCACTGTCTTCACTTGGCATATCAACCCAGCTCGGGTCAGTCACCTCGTCATCCTCCGATTCCTCAGTCTTCTCCCCCCTCGGAATTCCTCCCCTTACAACAACTTCACCACTGTCTGACAACCGTGTCTCCTCATCGTCCGACACCTCTTTACAAACTTCTTCCACTAACTCAACATTGTCATTGTCATCATCATCACCCACAGACTGCGACAGTTGGAACACTTGGGCATCGGGAAAGAGGTCAGCAGCAACCTGAGAAGTGGTTTGTGACTCTGGGAAGGGTCCAGAAAACAGTTCCTGAGAGTATGCCGGATCGCATTCCAAATTTTCCTGGGAGGGGGCAGACTGGGGGGAAGGAGGTTGAGGTGGAGGAGCCATAGGAGTGCTCCCTTGGGTAACGTGGGTGGACTGCGTGGAAGACTTACTGGCGGACAAATTACTTGAAGCATTATCCGCAATCCACGAGATCAGCTGTTCGCACTGTTGTGGTTTCAACAGTCCTCTACCACTTGTCCCTGTAAGTTGAGACATGAAGCTAGGGAGTGTAGCTCTGCGGCATTCCACAGCTCCCTCATCAGCAGGTACTGTCTCACCCTGCCCAGGACCACGGCCTCTGCCCCCTGCAGTAATTGAATGCCCACGCCCTCGTCCTCAACCCTTAGCCCTGGGGTTCCACATTTTCTGTATATAATTGTATTCTATAAAAAAAATAAAATAAATGGGCCTGGTGTACTGAAACCCACAAACTTGTTCAGTCTGGTTTAATTTTGTGAAGTACAGAAAGTGTCACCTGGACAGTATATACGGTTTGAAGTGAGTGTGCTGAACTGTGACACACAGAAAGGTTACACGCAGCTGTGTGAAATGGATTTATATCACTCAGCTGAAACAACAAAAAAAATATTTTTTTTCAATTTTTTTTTTTAATATTTTTTTCTTTTAGTTTTGTTTTTTTGGGAACGTGACGTGCAGAAACTATCTTACAGCTGACTGACACACTAATGACGGTGGCTATTTAGACTGCGACCCAGACAAATGTCGCACAGAGATTTTTAGGATCAAGCTATGTATACTTGACAGGCAGCAGGTGACTTGGTTGTATTTTGTGACGTACAGAAAGTGTCACCTGGACAGTATATACGGTTTGGAGTGAGTGTGCTGAACTGTGGCACACAGAAAGGTTACACGCAGCTGTGTGAAATGGATTTGTATCACTCAGCTAAAACAACAAAAAAAATTATTTTTTTTCTATTTTTTTTGTTAAATAGTTTTTTTCTTTTAGTTTTGTTTTTTTGGGAACGTGACGTGCAGAAACTATCGTACAGCTGACTGACACCCTAATGACAGTGGCTATTTAGACTGCGACCCAGACAAATGTCGCACAGAGATTTTTAGGATCAAGCTATATATACGTGACAGGTAGCAAGTGACTTGGTTGTATTTTGTGACGTACAGAAAGTGTCACCTGGACAGTATATACGGTTTGGAGTGAGTATGCTGAACTGTGTCACACAGAAAGTTTACACGCAGCTGTGTGAAATGGATTTGTATCACTCAGCTAAAACAACAAAAAAACTAAATTTTTTTTCTATATTTTTTTTGTATTTTTGTTTTTTTGGGAACGTGACGTGCAGAAACTATCGTAGAGCTAACTGACACCCTACTGACGGTAGCTATTTAGACTGCGACCCAGACAAATGTCGCACACAGAGATTTTTGGGATCAAGCCATACACTTGACAGGCAGCAAATGACTTGGTTGTATTTGGTGACATACAGAAAGTGTCACCTGGACAGAAAATAGTGAGTGTACTGAACTGTGACACACAGAATGGTTCCACACTGCTGTGTGCAATGGATTTGTATCACTGAGATATAACATAAAAAAAGGGGGTTATACATGGCGATAGCTGCACTACTAGTGCCAGCCAGCCAAGTGACAAAAAAAAAAAAAAAATGTCTTCTAGCCCTTAGAAGGGCTGTTGGGTTCTTTGTGGGTGATCCCTGCCTAACAGACAACTAAATGCAGGCCCTAACACTGTCCCTGAAAGGCAGCAGGTCTATCCGTAACGACATCCAGACGGCATCTGAGCCGAGCACAGCGGCCAGGCGGTAGTAAATTCCAGGGTCACCTGATCAGGCCAGCCAACCCCTACTATCGACATGTAAGGGCCACACGTGATGCTGGGTGGTACGCAGAGTCTCCTGGCTTGTGATTGGCTGTGTTTTTAGGCGCCAAAAAAGCACGATGCGGAAGTTGCCATTTCCTCGAGCATGGCGAGATACTCGTCCGAGCAGCGAGCACTTACGAGTACCCTAATGCTCGAACGAGCACCAAGCTCGGACGAGCATGCTCGCTCATCTCTATTGACCACCTTTTGCCTTCAAAACAGCATCAAGAACTAACCAGATCTTCTATGGACTTAGACTTACTCTAATTCTTCTGTCTCTTCATGTAATTCCTGACAAACACAATAATGTTGAGTTCAGGGCTCTTTGGGGGCCATATCATCACTTCCAAGGCCCCTTGTTCTTCTTTATTCTGAAGATAGTTCTTATGATATTGGACATATTTTTGGGATCATTGTCCCGCTGCAGAATAAATTTGGAGCCAATCTCCCTGAACCAAACCTCCCTGATGGTATTTCAAGATGGATAAATATCTGACTGTATTTATCAGCTTTGAGTACTCATTCTTACTTTGCAACAATTGTTCCACACCTGCCTAAAGCTTTTGCACAGTTCTGTACTTCTGTAGAATTACATTTACAAATAACTAGCTTTCATTTTTTTCATTTTTTTGTATCCAAACCAATTAAAGTAGTGACCCAATATTAAATATAACTTGTCCCCGCCCCCCCTTCCCCATTGCAGGCTGCTTACCAGATCTAATGTCATTGAGACTCTTTCTTCCATCCAAAAATAGAAACCCCAAATGTGACATTCAGTAAGTCTGTCATTGGTAGCACACATTATATTTCTTACCCTCTGGCAGTGAAGATTAACCACGCATGTGGCTTACCATGTTACCTGTATTTTCTAAGATTTAAACTGCTTAAAGTCTAAACCATAAACTGCTTACATTGCTTTGTCCTTATTTCCCTAAAGTCAGACATTCCCCAATGTTTGTCCCAGTAAACAAGATTTTTGTCTGGCTCACAGAATTCTTGGTAGTTTCCAAAGTGTAAGCTCTGGCTGTTGAGCTGTTTTTTGGAAGTTCTGACATTTGCCATACTGTCATGTATTAGTGCTTTGAAAATGTAGTATACTCATAAGAACACATAGTTTTCTAACAGATACAGCCACAAGTCAGCCACAGCATTTTTTTGAAACTAGGTCAAAACACTAAATTACAGCCAGTGTTTCGCAAAGTATTTAACACATTTGTTTTCACAGTGCTTTGCCTTAGTGCTAGTATGCAAAATAAAAAAAGCAAAATCTGAAGTCTAAAAAATCCCGAAACACTTCAGAGTGTTTCAAATGAGCTAAAAAAAAAATATGTCAGGAATGGCTGAGTCTTTCTTGTCAACAACCCAATGGCTACTATTTTTTATAGGTACATCTTGGATCTCACAATAGTGTGCTCAGGATCGGTACTGCGATACTGAATCAAAAATTGTACTTACAAGCATTGATGATGTCTTCCATAAAAAAAGGAAACAAAAAAATCCAACTCCAGAGGTTAGAATGTACATTTCTAAAATTTAAAAGATGCTCCACTATACTTTGCCAATGGTAGACGTGATGCAAAACATTATTGCTTCAGTGGTGGAAATACTACTCAATAATATGGCCTTTAGTGCATAGCACCTAGCACTACATCATTAATCTGTATGAACTAAGGCTCCATTCACATCTGTATTGAAGGCTCTATGGAGTCTACATCTCAAAGTAGCCGTATTTTGTCCAGTAAAATAACAGACACCATGACAGAAACCCAACAAACCCAATTAAAGTCATATGATGGATTCAGCAATGCTGTCTTTCGTATTGTTCTGCTCTTATAACAACGCAGATGTGAACAAAGTCTTAAAAGGTTTGTCCACGATAATTAAAAATCCTGGACAAGTCCCTGAATGTTCTAAAGTAAAAAAAAATGTGGCACATTTATTAAGACCGGTGTTTTAGACCCTGGTCTTAACCCCTAAGCTGGCGGTGGTTCCTCTGCCATTTCTAAATGTAAATCAAAATAAAACCATGGAGACACCATCACGTGTCTCAACAATGGTCAAACTAGCCAGGCCTTTCACCAGGAAGGAACAACCACAGGAAGGGCAGTCTCCAAAAGGAAACCACCTATGCCAAAGCATGGTATCCATCCACAGACAGCTGTTTCTGGGTATTTGCCCCTCATCAGTCTGGAGTAGGAATCTGGCTAGTGGGAGCAATGCCTAGTAGAAGATTATTTAAGAAAAGATGATTGACCTCAGGGAGATCAACCATCATCACCACAGAGACACCATCACGAGTGTCAACGTTGGTGAATCTAAAACAAGGCTCCCTGGGAAAAGCAATATGCAAATCAAAAGAAAACCATGGAGACACCATCACGTGTCTCAACGACGGTCAAACTAGCCAGGCCTTTCACCGGGAAGGAACAACCAAGGGAAGGGCAGTCTCCAAAAGGAAAACACCTATGCCAAAGCATGGTATCCATCCACAGACAGCTGTTTCGGGGTATTTTCCCCTCATCAGTGTGGAGCAGGAATCTGGCTAGTAGGAGCAATGCCTAGTAGAAGATTATTTAAGACATTGAGACTCGTGATGGTGTCTCTGTGGTGATGATGGTTGATATCCCTGAGGTCAATCATCTTTTCTTAAATAATCTTCTACTAGGCATTGCTCTCACTAGCCAGATTCCTACTCCACACTGATGAGGGGCAAATACCCAGAAACAGCTGTCTGGATGGATACCATGCTTTGGCATAGGTGGTTTCCTTTTGGAGACTGCCCTTCCCTTGGTTGTTCCTTCCCGGTGAAAGGCCTGGCTAGTTTGACCGTCGTTGAGACACATGATGGTGTCTCTGTGGTTTTTTTTTTATTTGCATATTTCTTTTCCCAGGGAGCCTTGCTGTTCTTCGCACCACCAGTTTAATCCTCCTGCCGCTATTTGCTTACAAACCTCAGTAGTGATGTGCTGGTAAGCGCCACCTCACCACTGCAGCAATCAAGGTTCTAAGCGCTCTACCGCTAAGGAAAGTGACTGTCTGCAGCAAACGTGTGCCGTACACCTACATGCCACTGTGCACATCATCGCTGCAGTTTGAAGAGATAAGTTAAATGCAAAGGTCAAATGGATGACATTAGCACATATGATTGTTGCAGGTTCTAGCAGACAGATATCCTAGCTTATCATCAGAAGACCCTTCAAAAGGAAAGGAAATATACAACATTGACAACCTCTGTATATATCTAACCAGAAAGGTCAATCAGAAACCTAAGCGTACAAGCAAACACAATGTAAAAGCACTCTGCGAACATAGTCTATATGAACTAATGCGATGCTCGCTATATAAAATAAATATAAAATGAAGAGGTACTTAGCAAAATCATTGTGCCCATCCACCACATCAAGGTGACATTTTTTGGACGGGAACATACTCTATATGTTACCTCTCCTTGTGCCAACTGGCCTCAGTCAGAAATCTACAATCGAGGCCAACAATCAAGGCCCCATACACAATCGCCAATAATCTCTGGTTCCTTGTCATGTTAAAGCAAATATGATTTGGGAATTTTATTATTTTTATGCTTGTCCATTATCCGTGATAGATTAGTGACTTAATTGGCTTCTCATCTTGTGTTTCCAATGGTCTGCTCATCATCCCTAGAGACTTGCTGTTCATTTATGATGGTTTAGTAGACTGGTTAGACTTCTTTGCATTACTGATGCTTCATAATCCTTTGTATGCTGCTGTCACAAAAAAAGGAAAAGCCAATGTAAATTGTTTTTTTATGGAGTGTAATAAAATAAAAAGAATGAAAAAACAATCATAGAATTTGAAAAAAATGTTTGTCAAGGTTGGGGTACACAGAAAGGGAGATGTGATCCCTGCGCTCACTCCAACCCCTGTCCCTGCCTAATTGCCTCCGTATCCTAGGCGATACGGCGACAACCACGAGGACTGCAATTACTCTTGACTAGGTGCAGGGAAAAGGGAAGACAGAGACGAACAAAACACAGAAGAATCATCAGCTAGCCGTGTCAGAAACCAGAGATAACGCCAGTACAAAATCGGAAGACGGTAGAGTAGTCAGATACAAGCCAAGGGTCAAATCAGCAGTCAGGATACACAATACAACGCAAGCAGGAATAGCAAGGAATTGCAAAAACCAGCAAGGAGCAGAGAGAAAGATAGGTATATAAGCAGGAAGATATCCCACCCCCAGGGTCTGAATGGACCAGATTCAGAGAAGCCACTCAGCCCAGCACCTGAGTATTAACCCTGAGTAGACAAACCAAACATGAAGCTGGGCGTTGGCTCTAAAACAACCCACAGTGTGAACATGGTTCAAGGCAAGGCGTAGGCACTAAACAGAAACACACAAAAACTCAGAATACCAAGCAAAACATAAAACCTATGTTCTCCGATGACCAGACCTGACAGTTTATTTCCATAAAGTAGATATAATGTGATTTAAAGGACTATTATGACCACTGCCAAAAACTAAAGTCTTATTTTTGTATTTTCTTAACAGGGAGGCCAAGACAGCCCAGATTCTTTAGGTATTGGAGTTTTTGGGGAAAACCTGTTCCCACTTGCTAGTATTCCCGCTTCCCCAATACCTGATCGCTACCTGTGTGAGATTGACAAAGTCTCATTAACTCCAGCAGAGTCATGGGACAGCTGGCTGAAAGAAGAGAGTAACTCAGGTGATGAGTCTTTCTTTTAGAACAAAATGATTTTCGATGCACTGATTTCTAAAGCATTTCTGAAAAAAAAAAAAACAACAACATGACTGCTTGTTTTCAGGCAAATTGTAGAATGAACACAATGCTTGTGGAGTGGCGCTGACCTTTAGATAACAATGTTTCTCTGCAAACGTAATGTTCTAGCAGTTTGTCCACCAAACATACAATAACACAGGTTCTAGCCTTTCAGGCATTTTTTTTCTTTGATTCTAAATTAATACACTGCATTCACAGCAACACAATGGTTTATTTGCAGAAAAAAATGATTATTTTGTAGTCATTTTTTTCCTACACTGAGACTACAAACTGAAAAACTGACTTAAAATTATGAAAGGAAAACATATTTTACATCTACATAATCTTCACCAGAGCCTCCAGGTATTATATGAGGCAATCGGAGTAGTTGAGTGTTATGTATCAGTAATTATCATTATTTTAGCTACTAATGTCATAAAGGACAAATGTGATATTATAAGCACTGCATTTCATTACAGCATTTTGATATGCTATCTGGCACCATTATTAATCAGCATAAGTGCTGCAATGCTGCAAAAGAGCAGTTATAAATTTAGACACCACATGCCTACTATGTCAGGTTCCTTTTATCAACTTAGCACATATAGCCATATAGGTTATATAAATAAACCTACAATATTAAGCTCAAGTAAATTTTAAAAGCATTATCTTGTACCTGCTTTCTAAATACAATTGTCATACAGTGCTTACATAATCAGCTGTACAGGGTGCAAGTGATGTAGGAATATTATAGGCAAAAATCATATACTGGGACCAAGTAATAGCAACAGTTTCTAAATAATGCTGCCAAACATTAACTAAATAATAGTGTTATATGATGCCTAATATTAGTCTCATAAAGTGCATACATGGTAGAACCATATAATTTAAATAACACCATAAACACCACATAAGTAATGTCAGCCACAGTGTATCATTTTAAAGTGGTTTTCCAGGATTTTGATACTGAAGACCTATCCTGAGGACAGGTCACCAGTGTTTGATCGTGGGGGTCCAACACAAGGGACCTCCATCCCTTGAGAAGGCACCAGCGCTCCTGTGAGCGCCACAGCCTTCACACACAGCGCCGTACATTGTATAGCAGTATAGCAGTAGCCTTAAAGGAATGGTCAATTTTGAAATATGAAAGTTCATTAAGACTGTCACCATACTGCTCTTCATTTTGACATTTTGCCTATTTCTAGGTCCACCTAAGGCCGAACTAGCCATTCTTTATCTTATGCGCTCTAAAGAAAACCAAAGGTTGGATAACGTGTTTAGCATTTGCTACTTACTCTAGATGGTGATTCTAAAAACTAGTTAGGACCATCCAACAAATCCACAGCTCACCTAGCTGCAAGAAGGGAGCTGACACCTGTTCCACCTGAACAAGTAGAAAATGATACAAGGGTGAATTGGATTAGGAAAGATTTTAATAATGAATGCTATTATCTTACTACCCATCCTAAACAGCATTTGGACATTTAAAAAAGGGAAGTAAAAGGAATACTCAAATGTGTGACTGGTTTCACATCAAAGTCTGCTCTTTTTTTGCGTTTTTAGTCTGTGTTTTTACACCTGCATTTTAAGATGCACTTTTTTTTTGCTGAAAAACACCAGCTCTAGATATTAGCTAAAAGTCTTTTAAATGAGGCTGAAATGAAGACATCTGTCCATCCGTTTAGCCTGTTATCCTGCAAGTTGATCCAGTGGAAAACAAGAAACAAAAACTGTGAGGTAGAAGCCAAATTCCCTCACTTTAGGGGGAAAAAAATTCCGTCCCGACTCCAATCAGGCAGAATAACTTAGTGGTTCAACAATCCCTCTCTATTAACTATAACCTTCAATATTATTACACTCTAGAAATACATCCAGGCCCCTCTTGAACTATTTTAGTAAATTCACCACCACCACCTCCTCCTCAGGCAGAGAGTTCCATAGTCTCACTGCTCTTACAGTAAAGAATCCTCTTCTATGTTTGTAACATAGTAACATAGTTTATAAGGCCGAAAATAGACATCTGTCCATCCAGTTCGGCCTGCTATCCTACAAGTTGATCCAGAGGAAGGCAAAAAACCTTTGTTCCTCCAGACGCAGAGGATGTCCCCTCGTCACAGTCCTGGGGATAAATAGATGATAGAAGAGATCTCTGTACCGACCCTGATATATTTATACATAGTTATTCGATCACTATTTTATCTTTTCACTTTTTATACCCAATTTTATCTCCTCCAGTTTCTTCTCAGCCATGTCCAACAGACTCATTGATCCCCCTTTTGCCAGTCCCTGCAGAGTTCTTCCATCCATCTATACCTACCACAGATGCTGATCCAGAAGACCAAACACTCAATAAAAGTCTCCCCAAACTTTCTCCTCCAGAGTCTTGGGCAACACTACGTTCACCTGATGTCAACTGCTCACTTCTTAGACAGGTAAGTTTTGGCCTAAAAGGAAGTAATGTACACATGTCAATGAACATTGTTCATCAGTAAATTGATGATATTCCTCTTATTTCAGACAACAGAAAGCAATTCATCAATGGAAAGTGGTAGCCCAACCTCTGAAGATAGCCTACAGACAACTCTTGAGGATAGTTTAAATCTAAGTGACTCTCCCCAGTGCACCTTGGATCTCCCTGATCTCCGTGTAGCTCCTACATCACATCGTACCACCCTTCCTATTTCTTCACTTTCCATGGTACAGAGGAGAAGCAACCGCCCTAGCTTTGCACTTCAGAAAGTCCGTAGGCATCAGCGGAGCCACAGCAGTGGCGGTAGCACTAGTCCAGGATGTACTCTTCATGACTCTATGGACCCTTCTGATGAAGAAGGGGCAGGAGGAAGCTTAAGAGGAACAAGTGAGCCCTCAGAGACTTTTAGTAGTTTATCCCTCACATCCCTATTTTCACCACCTCCCTCCTTAACACCACCTGGCGGTGTAATGAAAAAATGCAGCAGCGTAAATAGTCTATCTGTTGCTTCCTCTAGGGTAAGAGGAGCAAAGCAATTTTACACAGTTGATCCACAGGGCTTCCTTTCAATGCCATCGTGGGTGATGGATTTTTACCAAACTTCTGCTCCCTCAGAGAACCAAGAGAAACGTAGCAGTTCCACAAAATTACCAGCTGCGGAAAGAGGGATTCCTACCAGTAGTGTCTCAGGAAATGTGGATTTTGGCAATAATAGTCGAAGGAACAGATGAGTTTTTTATGTTTTGTGTTTTATTTTTTGGGTGGGCAGCAGGTCAGTTTCCTGAAGGATGGCTTCCTAACTCTGTTATGGGGGGAATAGCTTTATGGCTCCCAAACAGATGAGCAGGAAACGCTACATTACCTCACTGTGTGAGCCAGCCAAGCAATGCAACTGGAGAGATGAGAGGTAAAGTTGGCTGAGCTCTCAGGCTCTGGAGTGGAAGAACCGCTGTACTGTAACCAGCCTCTTGGGCGATCACATATAGTATATAATACATATATATATTATTTTATTTATACATATATTTTATTTTTACTCTTGTTTGGGACTTATTGAAAGTTTGTATTATGAAAGGTATCTTTATGTGGCAATACAAATATTTGGTGGAGGAGAGTTAATGACCCTGATTTTGGTTAAGCATTGATGTTCTTTTTTGTGAATCCCAGGCATACAATCAAATTGTGTTACCTACTTTTGGGAGAGATTACATTTAGGGACATCCCATCTATTGATGAGTGTCTTAGGCCATGTAGTCAAATTGTTGACAATCTGTTGCAAATTCATATTCCTAACTTAAATCATGATGTTTCTACTGTGCCCTGAAGAATTGATGAAGCAGAATTAAGTAGTCAATATCATCCAAAATACTCTTAGTTCTATTCCTCTAATGAAATTCCACATTTTAACTTTTGGTGTTATGAAGTATACCAGTTTACCCAAATTTGTAAAATCAAATATGTACTTGTCATTGCTGAGTGTCTCAAGGAGTGCAATAATTACACCTCTTACAGGTTCACTTTATGAAGTTATTTGAGATATGTTATCTAAGTATTCCCATTATTCACAAACAGAGAACCTTTGGCTTTTCAGCAAAAGCCAAAAACTAAATAGACTTCAATGTATTGTGGATGTGATTACATTTAGGCATATGATAATAATATAGCTGGTCAACACTTTTTGCCCCACTTTACAGTGACTGAGTATCCAATTAAATTTTTATATTTTGTACTACCAAGGTGCAGTACATACAATAATGCACAACTTATGAAGCTTTGGCTACTACAAATCTCCATACTCATAATAATTTATTTAAGGCTGCTTTCACATATAGAGGATCATTTACTAACCAGAAATACACCTCTATTAGGCATTTTTCTGGTTCAGATTGCAGCACAAAGGTCCTTTGCGTCGCAATCTGCGACTTTTCATCGCTCACGCGAGGTCTAAAAAAGTGGGTGTGGCGTGGGCGGGGAAGGGGAAAGGCCAAAAGTCTGATTTACCATTTTCTATGCCTGTTTTAGGTGTAGAAAATGGTCTAAATGTAAGCTAGCTAGGAAGCTGTCTTACATGTAGAAACGGCGGTGGATCCACCAAAGTTATGTAGAGGCCCCTGTGAATCCACCACCAGTTGACCTTCATAGTTTTAGCAGCTTTTTTTTGCGTTTTTAGTGACATTTTTTTGTACACCTGCATTTTATGATGCACTTTTTTTGGTGAAAAATACCAGCTCTAGATGTTAGCTAAAAGTCTATGGAAAACTTCATTTCTTTTAAAGGTAAATATAATTTTCCTTTCTGCCTTCTTTTTGAAAATGCAGCATGCTGTAACTTTGGCATTTTTTTTTCAGGCATATTTTCATCTCTTTCCCTCTAGGGAAAGAAATGCTAGAAAAAAAATGCAATTTGCAGAGCCATTTAGAAAAAGACGCCACTAGAAAAAAAAGAAAAGAAAAAACACCACAAAAACAACAAAAAAACACAATTGCTTTAAAGAAAAAAAAAACGTCAAGACAAAATTCATGTGTATAAGGACCCTAATGTGGTTTTCAGAGAAAAGCACATGGATGAACAATACTTAGGACAGTCCATCAATGTGTGATCAGTGGGGTTCTAGTTGGCAGAATGAAGGTCTTCATCCAAGTGTTCGGCTATGCCTGGCACTGCAATAGTGCTGAGTTGGAGTAGCACAGACAGCTGCATGCATGTATACGCTGATGTGCCTGGATGCACACCAAAGGGGCCATGGTTCTCACTGGATTGCTATGTTCCCTTCTCTCTGCTGATCAGTGATGATCCCTGGGGTCAGGCACCCACCGAGTACACACTGATGCCTTATCGTAAGGATAGAGATAGACCCTCAGTATGGTTTCCTGGAAATACCTTAAAGTTAAAAATGAAAACGTTTAGTTAAGAATAAAAAGAGACTTTAGCCAAATGCATACAAGATGGGCACAGAGTTGGGTTATAACATTTTGTGCTGGAAAATTACTATACAAAGATTTTCTTAACTCAACTTTTATGAGCACAATTCTTGATCATGCCTTACAAAAATAGGCATCTAAGCCTTTCTTGTTATAGAAGACAATGATTTTGAGATCTGAACCAATAGGCACAAGAATGCATTCTTTTTATTTACTAGAATCAAAATGCACTATTACAGTTAAGAACTGTAAAAAAAAAATTGCTTCTATCCACAGAATGGTAGCCTTCACTCAAACTAGGCAAAATGCATCTACATTTAATAGCATGGTACATTAAAAAAAGTTTTTTAGTTGGAAGTGTTGTGCTAGATAGGTTTGAGAAAGTAAAGATCTGATTGAATGCTGTTGAACGGTTGTCCAAGTTTAAGTAAAACCCAGTAAGCCCCTACGAAGGTACTAAAATATCACAAGAAGTCATACTTACCCCTTTTCTCCCCTGTTGCTTCCAGCGATGCACTCTGGTCCTCCCCACCACTGATATCATCTTCCTGGCTGCAGCTGTAATGTTCTGTGCACATAGGTCATCATGCAGCCAATCACTGGGCAAAGCTGTACACAGGATGTCATTGATGAAGCCAGTGATTGGCTGCAGCAAGTGATCTGTGTGCATGGAATGCCATTGATGCATCCAGGAAGACAAACAGCAGTGAGAAGGACCAGAGCACAGCACAGGAAGCAGCAGTGGAGAAAAGGGATGAGTATTGTTTTTTCTGTTATTTTAGAATTTTTACAGCTGCCGCTCAAGTTTTTACTTAGTTGGACATCCCCTTTAGTTATGAGTTGGCATCATGATGCATTTGAGTGGCAGAAATATAATCATTCTTGAATTAAATAACATTTTTCTTACTATAAATTGAATAAGTGATGATTAACTTTTGTATTAGAGTTTCAGCCAATGTCCCATAGTCACTACAGCTGGATATTGGTGTTATGGGGTTAGGATGTTGAAAATGGTGCACTGACCTAGAGGAAGTTAATTGGGAATCTATTTGCATCATAATATATTTTAGATAAATCACCATTAAGAGGGACATTTCACTCAAGCACATGTTGAGAACTGATGTTCCTACAGTTCTGTTAATGATGAATCCTCGCTTCAAATTTTTGATCATTTTGAAAGATGGCATCGATATGCCTAGTCTGTAAACTCTCTGATCCATTACTCAACGGTTCTTTAATAAAGGGCTTTGAACAACCTGGTTTTCAGATGGTAAATAACTTTCAGCTAACCTTCTCCTCCTTTCCCTCCCCTGGCACCGTAGAACACCAGTTCCCTGCAGATCCAGATAAAAGCAGCAGCCACCAGAACACATAAACAGCCCTTTTAAGCCTTTGTTTAAAAAGGAACGTTAAATGACATGTTTACTGTTTCTAAAATGAAGGAGCAATTTCACCTAAACATCTCTCTTGTGACTTCTGGATTGCAGCGTCCATTAGCTGTTCTAATTTTTCCATTGACAGGCTACTGGGTTTTCATCAGATGAAGTCTAACATTTCACAATAAATACAAATTGTTTTTCTGTGAGTTATTTTTGTTCTTCGTTGGAAAAAATAATCACTTATTTTACAGGATATTTCACATAAATCTATGTGTAGTGTACTGAATGTAGTAAGTCCAGCGTTTTCCTGCCTTTGCTAACCCAAAGCTTGAAACTTGGTAGAAAAAATCAGAAATATGGACAATGTAAGAGGTCATCTTTAGAGTAAGAAACTTGTGCCTCATGCGCACTACTGTATTTCAATTTTGTGCCAATTCAGAGTTATACAGAGCCATAAAACAGCACTCAAAAAACTCTATAGACCCATATCATACCTTTGTATTCCTACGTTTTTTTTGAGAATATGTAGTAGAAGATTCAGTGTAGTCTAGTTGCTGGATGTGTAGTTGTGTACCATGATGAATTTCTGGAACAGATGGAAAATGCAGGTAAAACACATCCATTATGCTTCTTTGGCTCTAATAACTCAAGGCACTAAAATCCCAAAGTAGAGCATTCTGCACTTTAAATAAAGCCACTTGGGGAGATTTATCAAGACTAGCATTCCTAAATGCCAGTCTTGACCCCCATGTGCTTGATTATGATGCACATAATTTATTAAGAGGCAAATGCCTCTTAATAAATTAGTCGCATCTCTAGCGTAGACTTGAAAACTAGAAAGGTACAGTTTCTAACTTAAATTATAATAAATCCAGTGGGTTTTGCAAAGCTCCGGCCTCCCACTAAGCCCACATCCCTTTTCTTACCACTTCAGAAAAGTGGTGAAAACCTCAAAAAGTTGCAAATTATGGCATAAATACTGTATGGCGTGCACCATAATTTGCGACTTGTATCAAAATAGTGGCATAAATAGCTTAATAAATGTCCCCCACTGTCTATTTTCTTTACCATAGCACAGACTTTTAGCCGCCCTTGTTTTCAGAATTTAGTTCAAGAGGGGGCTGGATGTATTTCTGGAGTATAATAATATTACAAGTTATAGTTACAAGAGATGGGTTGTTAATCCAGGGAGTTATTCTGATTGGAGTTGGGAAGGTATTTTTCCCCTGAAATGTGGAAAATTGGCTTTTTTTCCCCTTCCCCTGGATCAACTTACAGGATAACTGGCTGAACTGGATGGACAGATGTGTTTATTTCAGCCTTGCAAACTATTGAGGTCATTTATGAAACTGGTGTAAAGTAAAACTGCTTAGTGGCCCATGGCAACCAATCAGATTTCACTTTTCATTTTTGACAGCTCCTTTGGAAAATTGAATCTGATTGGTTGCGATGGGCAACTAACCCAGTTCTACTTCACACCAGTTTCATAAATGAACCCAATAGTTCTCTGTTAGTCTCATTGTCATTTTGCAGCAGATACATATCATCTGCATATAAATGATAAACAATCTTTGAAAAATTGCCACAAAAATGTAAAATTTTTGGAAATGTCAATATTAAGTTCCTACTCAAAATAACAGGTCCACATTCAAATACAGGTCTATATTTATAAAGTACGGTAAGTGCCAGATTTGTTGATTTAGTAAAAGACAAATATACATAAAAATCTATGCACAGCTATTTATGACACATGTTTTTAACGTCCATATTGATTCAGAAACAGGATCTTTCAGTTCACTAAAATGACTGCAATTAAGAAAAGATTTACCTAAAAACTGGGTGAAGATGGATGAATCTGCAACAAGGTGGATCCTTGGCAAGCACTGATTTACAGTTGGGTAGCCCTCTTGATTGGCCAACACAGTGAAGAACTTCAAGGTTTTTGACAGAGTCAAAGTTATAATGGGAGCAAAGGTAGCAATTTCACCCTGTTCTGTTCTCTCAATCTACTACTAGCTATTATGTTCATTCCTAGTTCATTGATGGTTCTATGAACTCACTTTATAAAATGAAGCAATTCCAATGATATGGGAGAGCAGGCGCAGGGAATTGGAATTATCTTTTGAGGTGTTCCCTCTATTGCAAAGATTGTAATTTTGATAATAGATGTACAGTACAGACCAAAAGTTTGGACACACCTTCTCATTCAAAGAGTTGTCTGTATTTTCAGGACTATGAAAATTGTTGATTCACACTGAAGGGATCAAAACTGTGAATTAACACATGTGGAATTATATACTTAACAAAAAAGTGTGAAACAACTGAAAATATGTCTTATATTCTAGGTTCTTCAAAGTAGCCACCTTTTGCTTTGATTACTGCTTTGCACACTCTTGGCATTCTCTTGATGAACTTCAAGAGGTAGTCACCTGAAATGGTATTCCAACAGTCTTGAAGGAGTTCCCAGAGATGCTTAGCACTTGTTGGCCCTTTTGCCTTCACTCTGCGGTCCAGCTCACCCCAAACCATCTTGATTGGTTTCAGGTCTGGTGACTGTGGAGGCCAGGTCATCTGGCGTAGCACCCCATCACTCTCCTTCTTGGTCAAATAGCCCTTACACAGCCTGGAGGTGTGTTTGGGGTCATTGTCCTGTTGATAAATAAATGATGGTCCAACTAAACGCAAACCGGATGGAATAGAATGCCGCTGCAAGATGCTGTGGTAGCCATGCTGGTTCAGTATGCCTTCAATTTTGAATAAATCCCCAACAGTGTCACCAGCAAAGCACCCCCACACCATCACACCTCCTCCTCCATGCTTCACGGTGGGAAACAGGCGTGTAGAGTCTATCCGTTCACCTTTTCTGCGTCGCACAAAGACACGGTGGTTGGAACCAAAGATCTAAAATTTGGACTCATCAGACCAAAGCACAGATTTCCACTGGTCTAATGTCCATTCCTTGTGTTCTTTAGCCTAAACAAGTCTCTTCTGCTTGTTGCCTGTCGTTAGCAGTGGTTTCCTAGCAGCTATTTTACCATGAAGGCTTGCTGCACATAGTCTCCTCTTAACAGTTGTTGTAGAGATGTGCCTGCTGCTAGAACTCTGTGTGGCATTGACCTGGTCTCTAATCTGAGCTGCTGTCAACCTCGGATGAACTTATCCTCCGCAGCAGAGGTAACTCTTGGTCTTCCTTTCCTGGGGCGGTCCTCATGTGAGCCAGTTTCTTTGTAGCGCTTGATGGTTTTTGCGACTGCACTTGGGGACACTTTCAAAGTTTTCCCAACTTTTCGGACTGACTGACCTTTATTTCTTAAAGTAATGATGGCCACTCTTTTTTTTTACTTAGCTGCTTTTTTCTTGCCATAATACAAATTCTAACAGTCTATTCAGTAGGACTATCAGCTGTGTATCCACCTGACTTCTGCCCAACACAACTCATGGTCCCAACCCCATTTATAAGGCAAGAAATCCCACTTATTAAACCTGAGAGGGCACACCTGTGAAGTGAAAACCATTTCAGGTGACTACCTCTTGAAGCTCATCAAGAGAATGCCAAGAGTGTGCAAAGCAGTAATCAAAGCAAAAGGTGGCTACTTTGAAGAACCTAGAATATAAGACATATTTTCAGTTGTTTCACACTTTTTTGCTAAGTATATGTGTTAATTCATATCTACAATTTTCATAGTCATGAAAATACAGAAAACTCTTTGAATGAGAAGGTTTGTCCAAACTTTTGGTCTGTACTGTACATTGTACAACTTTGGTTTAATCACCATGAATATCATATTTAACCTGAAACCACTGACGTACCGGCCATAGAGCCAGACCACTCTGTTGCTATGGGGCCTGTGAGTCTAGGGGGCCCGGGGAAGCCCCCTTTCCAACCTCAATCCATGATTTCCTTCCTCCATGCCCCTGCCGCTGCCTTCCATCTGCTGAATGCCATCTGTAGTCTGCATCACAGTAATAATACACAGCTCTGCTGATTCACCTGCCTGCCATATCTGGCACCATTACAGCAGCAGAGTACTGTGAGCGAGAGCACATGCCATGTTCACCAGCACTTCACTGCTCCAACCTCCCAAAGAAAGAAGCAATGCATCACCAGCAAGGTCCTACTCCCAAATCTCATCTTCAGCCAGCAGAGACATAGCAAACAGTCATTCATTGCGTGAGTGACTGTTAAAAGGGTTGTCTGCTTTATTTATATTGATGAACTATCCTCAAAATAGGTCATCGATATCAGACTCATGGTGGTCGAACTCCCTGCCCCCCCCCCCCCAACGATCAGCTGTTTGAAGAGAAATCAGCTCTCATACTAGCGCTGCCTTCTCTTTGCAGTTTACCTACTGCAGGTGCATCAGTGAGCAGCCTAATTACAACAAAGCCACCCCATCCACTTCTATGGGAAGGCTGAAATGTAATATGAAATGTAATAACGCTACTCAATGTTGTGATTGTGATGGCGAGCAGGTAAACAATGAAGAGAAGGCAGCGCTCATATGAACGCTGCATTGTCTTCAAACAGCTGATCGTTGAGGGTGTCAGGAGTCAGTGCCCTGAGGATAGGTCATCAAAATATAAAAGTGGACAAGCCCTTTAATGTAGTCACTCACACACTGTGCTGCAAGGTGTAGTGGAGGGGGACACACATTGTGTAAAGTGTCTGTTTACACTAACAGCCCCTCAATGTGTTGATTGCTGTGACTGCTGGCTGAGGCTGATTTGTGGTGTTTGATTATATATATATTAGATTACATACAACACAACACCCCCATAGACTTCCAACCCGCTCATATATGTTCAGGTTCTGAAGGAAGGTTCCGTCCCTGTTCTTCATTGCCCTATTAGTAATAGCCTATGGGGGCACTGAGGGGCATGAACTGCTATGAAGATGTGTAGCACAGAAATGGTACAGGCTCAGTAGTTAAGGTTGTGCCATCAGCTATTGGTGCCAACTATAACATACAGCTGTCACATAGGTAAAGCTGATAGGGACTGGAACTAGCTCCTTATCCGCATTTTAATCCTTTAGATGCTGCATGCGGACATAACAAATGTAAGCACATAAAAATGTAACATTGTTACTAGGTTTGTTCAATAATTGTACTTTTTAAGCCTTGTTCACATTTCCATTTCTCACTGTAGCCATCAGTGAAAAACGCTTTGCATCCAGATGCAATGCGTTTTTCACGGAAGCCACATTCACTTCTATGGGGCCAGGGCTGTGTAAAAAAAACAGAATATAGAAAATGCTGCAACATGCAGAATTGATGAGTGAAAAACAACGCTCATGTGCACAGTCCCATTGAAATGCATGGGTCAGCATTCAGTGTGGGTGCTATGCATTCTCTTTATGCATAGCACCTGCGCAGAAAACTCACTCATGTGAAAGAGGCTTTAGGCCCTTTATTCATAAGCCCTTTGGGACTACCCTCTACTAGCAAGGAAAAATTGCTGTTTCCATGAGCAGCTCCTTCTTTGGATGACCCGGCTCATCTGTACATTACAAGTACAGAACATGTATTTCAATTGTTGCTATGTATTGCTTAATTCCCCATGAGGTATCTCTGCAAAAGCTCCACAATTAGTCTATAGACAAGAGTTAAAAGGTACAATATTCTTGTGGATTTCTGTACTCAAGTAAGGTACATCAATATTGGTGGTTCCAGGAAACATGTTGGAGAAAAATTACTGAACAAATACATTTTTCATTCTTTTCAGGTCCCTGTTCGTGTCACAAAGACAGCAACCAAGACTATATTACCTAACACAGTCTCACACCTGGCTCTCAACATCTACTGTTCTCAAAGCTGTTACAATTCCCTGTGGCTCAAGGGTTCTGTCTTTAAGGGTTCTTTCTTTGCGACATCCGTCTAGTATATCGTCCAATAGGCAATCTCTTTATGGTACACTCAGACCACTCCTCAGGGTCACTACATATTCACACTCTCAATCTGACAGAAGGCCAGATTTTTTCAATTATACCACAAATCTCAAGGGCTCCTGTTGCACCCTACTCCCACCTGGGCACTGTCTATTCCAGCCAGCCAAGAATAATCCAGGACTGTCCTCCAGATCACATCTCAGGTCTGCAGGGCAATCAGTCTTCACTGTTGCTGCTACCTTCAATGCCCAAAATGATTCTTCTAACATAACTACAGTCTTCCTTGACTGGATTCTACATAGGCCTCCAATAAAAACTTCTGACTTTTGTTACACCACCTAAACAGCTTGAATCCTGCAACCTCTACACAAAGACTCCCTAGATCTGTGCTTACATTTCCCCAAATCTAAAGGGCTTGCATCCCACTCTCCAGAATAACACCACAATATCGCCCTTATTTGTGCTTCTTTGTAACTGCATCCACCAGGCACCTTGATCTAAAGACCACCCTCCTGAGGATAGACCATCAATAACAAATTCCTGGAATACCCCTTTAAAATCAAACTTGCTGGATGATAGGATAGTATTTAATCTATTGTCTATCAAGGAGAGGGAATATTTGGAAATAAAACATCCTACAATCCATATACTATATGGCTTACCTGTAGTCTATAAGTTCTTAAATTGTATACAATTCAATGTATGCAATAACATTAGTGAATGGGGGCCAATATTCCCATAAAAATAGATAACACTGTAAAAAAATATCTGTTTTGATAACTACTTGCATTCCCCATGTAATAACAATCCTGGAGCATCTGTACTTATGACTCTATGTTGTGCCATTCCTTTACTATCCCTGCTAGAAGTTATGAATGAATTGCTAGCAGTTTTCAGTGAAGGCCTGTATGGATGTTACCAATTGGAGTGTGTCCCTGCATGGTCTTATACTTGAAGTACTGATTGGACTATGCAGGGGTACCCCTGGCCGCCCCCCCCTCCCCCAGGAACACCTATCTGGACCTTCACTGAAAACTGCTAGCAATTCATTCATAACTTCTAGCAGGGATAGTAAAGGAATGGCACAACATAGAGTCATAAGTACAGATGCTCCAGGATTGTTATTACATGGGGAATGCACGTAGAAGCTAACTAAGATATGTCTGGAAAGGTAACAGGTCCTCTTTGAGCACAGGTTGTTTTGTTGCCAAATGAGATGCCCCTCTTAGAAACAGCTTGGGCCCATCCATGTTTGGATCCCGATCCTCACAACCTAGCTTCCCACTAAAGACCTTTATAGATAGTATAGGCCTTTTAAAATGTATCCTTTTATAGTTTCCGGTGGCACAAGAACTGCCATTAGCTACAACCAATCCAAAACATTAACCATGAACTGAAATACCATACACATATATGTATGTATATGTATGCAATATGTATAGGTTACTATATACTATGTATAGGTTGCACTACATGCTTGTCAAAGAACAGAAGAGCTCAGCATTTAGAGGGAATCACTAATCCTGTGAAAAAAAAGTTTATCAGGGGCTTCAAAACATTTTCTATACACCCATCAAGGCCAAGCAGACAATTTAAAAATGCACCAAAAAGGGTGAATATACCCAAACAGGGAGATGATTGGGGGAACCTTCTAATCAAATGAGAAGCCTATTCCTATTAAGAAATTCATTATCCAAAAAGGCCAACCTAACATTTTTTCAGTAAAAGGATAAATTGTTTACTTGTTTAGTGTCACTACTACAAACAATGTCATGTGCATCTTCCTGTAATGTTCCTTACTAGAGATGAGCGAATCAATTCTACCGATTCAAAATTCTCTCTCTTTCTCATTCGCTCTCTGGTCTTTTTCAACTTATATTTTTCTCTGTTTTTTTAGAGAAAAAATATGAGCCCTAGACTTTAGAGTGCTATATACCAATTTTTTTTTTTAGGGAAATTGGATTTATTAGGTAGAATCATTTTTTTGTTTGGCAAATCAGAGATTAAATACATTTTAAAAAATTGCTCATTTCTATACCTTACCTGTTATTATTGCCTCCTGCTTCTGCTGGCATGCCTAATTACATTCCCCTAGTGTATAAGAGGTGGGTATAGTAACATTTTATATGTGTATACACACAAGTAGTCATTTGTGGATTTTAATAATTTCTATGATGTGTCTAACCAAAATTAATTAAAGAAGTGGATTTTATCTTGAGTGCCGATCACTTAACTGTCTTGGACATCTATGTCTGAGACTCATCCCTGCATGTCCATGCAATGCCTGTTCAAATAAGATATTGGGACGTCTGCAGAGCTGATCGACATTCATCTGTTGACTTAGTCCATTTAAAGGAACAGTAAATGAAAGGATGCCTGAGCAGTCCATTAGCTCAATACAAATGTGCTAATTTCTCCCCTCCTACAAGCTGGTATTTGGAGTACTCAAGTGTTATAGATATAAGGTGTTATTAGCTGCCTCAGTGCAAAGTAACAGTAGAACAAAATGACTTTCATAGTGTTCTTTACTAAAATATGTAAATTATCCATTTGCATTTATTACCAATTCAGTTGCTGCCCACTGGAAATTGCAATATACTTTCATGTTGTGAGCAGTATTATAAGTATTTCCATAGCTATGCTCATTTCTGAGACCAACAATATATTGTTCACTCTACAGTCTGCCATTGCAGACTTACAAATGAACATAATATACTGAAACATGATTCAGAACGTTACAGGTTACTCAGAAATTAATTACAAAAACGTTTCCGAGGCAAAGGAATACTCAAGGGATTCACAATAGGAAAAGCAAAGTACAAAGATAAGTAAAGGTTCAATACACAGAGACAAACAATAAACTACTATTAAATGGGTGACTAATGGACGTTCTGCATGGTTTAAGGGCACCTGGAAAGTTACAGTACAAGCTGTTCTTATTCTAACAGCTGTCTTCAAAGCCACTAACGTTGTGCAATATTGTAGAAGATCTCCAGTGGGTTTAAGTAAATCATGTTGAAAATTTCTTCTCGGTAAACAAAATATGAATATGGTCTCATAGGCACTTTTGTATTATGGCTCTGTAGAAGAAATGCTTTGGTCCACTGTACCTCTGTATGCCTCCAGTTTCATATTTCATACATAAATATTGGCGTACTCTATCCAGTGCTGTATAATGAAGGTATTGTCTTTTCTATGGGTGAAATCTAAGTAATGTGGTGCAGAATGGAGGCACCATATGGTGTACATGTAGTGTCTATGACTCTACACTGAGTGCATCCTAAGGATGTGTAGTGCTGGCAAGAGCACATCACAGCTTCTAAACCACCACTGCAAATATACATCCACTTACCTAAAGGAGCCTTGTCTCAAATTTTTGCAGCCCATGACTTTTCAGTAAACTTGTAAAAGGTGTTTTCATCTGAAGTCAGTGGAGTGTTGCAGTCCAATACTTCCATGTGAGATAAGGCAGAGCAGACATAAAGTGATCTGTCTGATCTTTGAGAGCACTGTGCAAACACATTATAAGACAAGATATTCTACAAATTAACTCACTGACACGGAAAACCTGTTAAAGATGTTGTCTCAGGTGTTTATAGTCAATAAATATATAGAATTTCTTGTCTTCATAATGTGTTTGAGACCATGGTGAGGATCACCCTAGGAAAGGAAGACCAACATTGTAAGAAAATGCTCCATTTTCTAAGTATCTGCAAATACAGACATCAATTATAAACATTCCTCATGGTGCCGACCTGTTCAAAGACTAAAGAGTACGTTAAGGTTAAGGAAGCTATAAAAACACATGAAAGGCACAACTCTCATTGAGTTCCTTTGGACTAACAGACAATCTCGGCCTCTGAAACTACATACTAATGAATACAAGTCAACCATAAAGGCAAGTCACAACAGTGTTAATAATGAAAATACATTTATTGTACAGAACTCTAAGACTGTAACTGAGGGGTTACACAGGTTACTCAGGCTGAGGGAAATGGAGTCTGCTATGTGGATAACAGCAGTACAAAGGGTTGGGGGGACACTTGTGGTATATAGGGAAGGGTTAATCTAGCTGATGTTGTATATTCAATGGTTATGCTAACAGAGAAGATGGTTAGTAGGGGTGAGGGAGGATACTTAGTTCCTGCTTGTAGTGGGGAGCTGGAGGGCTGGTGATGTGGCTTCAGAGATGTTCTAGCAGTGAGGTCTCCTGTGCTTGGTCAGTCAGTAGTTCTGGAGTTGGTGGTGAGGAACTTACAACACAGTGCACAAATACTGGACTATTTATCATAAGTAGGAGGGAAGGTGGTGGCAAAATCCCATGCTATGAAGCAGGAGGTGGAAATATCCCACGTTATCACACAGGGGGAAGTTGGTGGAAATATACCACACTATAAGTTATACAACACTGGATATATACTCTTGGTCAGTTTATGGTCACCCTTGCTGTGGAGGAAGCAGAGGATCAAAGGAGATCCCCTGAAACTTTCAAGTAGGTATCTCTGGACAATGGTAGGAAGCCAGCTGTCTCTTGTTCCTTTAAGCCCAGGGCCTTTTCCCCTGGACATGCCTGTGTTTTCTACAGGCATGTTTAATGGGACATAGATATATTAGATATACATGTATCTCTATCCATGTATACATCTATCTATATCAAGACCCTTTACATTCAGACCAAATTGAAATGAGTTTTCTTTGATGAGAGGTTCATTGGATATTTACTCTCGATACTTTTAGTCCAAAGGGACTCAACCAGAGTTGTAATTCTAATGTACTGTATTTCCATAGCTTCCTTAACAGTGTGTTTTGGGCCCTTTAATAGGTCAGTGCTATGTGGAGTGTTCATAACAGGTGTTTATAGTTGCAGATTGCTAAAAAAAATGGACACTTTTCAAATAAAATGTTGCATTTTAATATATAATGATGCACCTTCTCATTTTATAATATCTGTATTCCATTATGTTATTTGTATATATGATAATTTTTACTAGGCGATTGGTTACACTATATATTTACACTGGAATGGAACCACATATTTCTGCCCCTGAAATGTAGAAGTTGCACATGGTGCACTGTGGTCTATCTCAGTTCATTATGTTGAATATAGACTGATTTTTCTCCATTTCCATTTGGTAACAGACTTGGACCTTTACACTCATCAGTTATCTGTGTAAATGAGGAAAGAGAACTAAAGCCTGTGGGAAGGTGTGTAAGATGTTATTTTCCTTTAAGAGACATGAAAGTTTCATATACTCGCATGCACTAATGAGCAATGCTCTGCTTCACAATCTTTACTGTTCAGTCAGTTTGGCTACTTTTTACTTCAAAGGGTTTTAACCTTTGAAACCACTTTATTCCTAGTGGGTATACCAATTCCCTTTTATTATCAAAAGTTATGTTTCCAGATATTGCTCTAGTTATTGTAGACAGCTGTATTAAAACTAAAGAACAGGTCACCTTCATCAAAATAAAAGAACACAAGGTCATACATCTGGCCAGTAAATAGGAGAAAAGAAGTTATCTGTGGACATAACAGACAACTCAAGGGCATTGATGGACTGTAGCCACTAGTAATACATTTGCTTTCATTGATCAGAAAAACTGCATTTATACATGCTATATAATAAACTGCTGTAACAACAACTCCCATGGTTACGGTCAAGTGACATGATGGGGACCAGTGATAAAAAACAAATGAAGATTTCCAATGGTAAGTATGTGACAAAACTTTTTAAGGACTTGAGGCCTGCTAACTTTTGTTAAAAAATCCAGTAATACTAAGCTGCCTCTTTGGGGAATAAACTATGACCTCCAGTCAGGGCCGGCGTTGGGGAAGGGGGGGTTTCAAAACTGGGCAATTGCCCAGGCCCCCGATCCTCTAAGGCAGGCATGCTCAACCTGTGGCCCTCCAGCTGTTGCAAAACTACAACTCCCATCATTCCCGGACAGCCTACAGCTATCAGCCTATAGAAGGGCATGATGGGAGTTGTAGTTTTACAACAGCTGGAGGGCCGCAGGTTGAGCATTCCTCCTCTAAGGGGTCCCCTGCTTCAGTCCCGGCAGATTGTTGAACAGTAAGGACTCCAGTGTTATTGAAGAGTGGGGAATAGTTGTATCCATATATGGAGTCAGTGTTATGAACATGAAAAGCGGTATTCCCTAGCATGGTCACTATTCTTGGGGACACCCTAGGTATATAAGTCTAATTTAGACTCTATTTTTGAAATGTTTCTGTGGGGATTTAAATTTACAACCACCAACATTAAAGGTAAGGACCTTAACCTTAGCTATAGAGCTCAAGGCTACGTCATTGGTCAAGTCACAGAAGTTTTTCTTGTATTAGGTATGCATATACAGCACATATTTGTTTTAGCAATTGTAAAAAAATGTATGGCACAAAATAAATATGTAATTAGTAATAAAAAATGATACCTTTGATACATATGAATGCATAATTCAGGGGAAACTACTACTCAGGTTTTTAGCCATGATATATTTTTAATAGTTTAACATGGAGCACTATAGCTAAGTGGTTAAGGTTCTTAAGTAGATGGTTGTGAATTTGCATCCCCACAGAAAAAAAAATAGAGGCGAAATAAAACTTAAAGGAGTTGTCTCACTTCAGCAAATGAGATTTATCATGTAGAGAAAGTTAATACAAACCACTTAACTGATGTATTGTGATTGTCCATATTGCTTTCTTTGCTGGTTGGATTCATTTTTCCATTACATTATACACTGCTCGTTTCCATGGTTACAGACCACCCTGAAATCCATCAGTGGTGGTCGTGCTTGCACACTGTAGGAAAGCGTCAGGCTCTCTGGTGGTCAGGACCATGGGAGCACACATAGGCTAGTGCTTTTTCCTATATTGTGCAAGCATGACCACCACTGCTGGACTAAAGGGTGGTCTGTAACCATGGAAACAAGCAGTGTATAATGTTATGGAAAAATGAATCCAGACAGCAAAAGAAGCAATATGGAGAATCACAATACATTAGTAAGTGGCTTGTATAAACTTTCTCTACATGATAAATGCCACTTACTGAAGTGAGACAACCCTTTTAAATACACAGGTTGTCCTCAACAGTGAAAAGTTTGATTTTATTGAGAAAAAAATGAATCAAAACTTAAAATATGATCAAATAACACCCGTATTAACCCACACCAACCTTTTTAACTTGAGTAACCAGTATTTTTTGTTGGGAAAGGTGGCGACCTTAACAGCACCCCCGCTCAGGACGTCTATAGGCCCGCTCACTGCAGCAAGCTAAGCCTCATCAGGACTTATTTCGTAACAAATTATTTTTTTTCTTTTCATTACGATATTCTAACCCTCATACCTTTTTTTATGTGGGGCTCATTTTTTGCTGGACGATCTGTCATTTGACAATACCATTTTTGGTGTGTGTAACTTGATCATTTTTTATTCAATTTTCTTGGGAGCTAAAGTGATGAAAAAACAGCGAATCGCCCTTTTTAATGGGCTAACTTTTTTTTTACATTTTAATAGTATGGGCTCATAATGTAATTTTTTTGTTTCTTTTTATTTTTGGGAATGGAGAGGGGATTTTTTTTTAAATATTTTTAAACCTTTTTTTTTTTTTTGTTAAGTCCCCCAAGTGGACCACAACTTACAATCATCAGATGTAAATTGCTTCATTATTCTGTATAGAAATCACTATATCACAGTTCAGTGCTGCCATCTAGTGGCCTGAACTGGGATATACCAACAATGAGCCTGGAAGCCTAGTACAGGCTGCGGCTTATTTATAGAACAGGGTGCTTTCTCCAATCTCCGCTGGGGGAAAGCGTGCCTGAAGAGAAATCCCGTGCTTCCGGTTTCTAACACTCAGATGCTGTGAGTGAGGGGAACTTATTGCTGTGAGGAGAGGTGGCATGTGGTGTATTCTGGAGCCATGAGGGTGCAGATCTGTGTGAGAAGCTTTATAGGGTGTAAATCTGTGAGGGAGGGCCGGCATCGACAGAATGTAACTGTGTTGTTAGTATATTATTACAAGATTTGGAGCCCCACTTTTGATTTTGCCCAGGGCCCCAAATCTTGTAATAATATACTATCAACACAGTTACATTCTGTTGATTCCGGCCCTCCCTCACAGATTTACACCTAGATAACCCCTTTAGCGTGCCTGGTGCCCCCCATCTTTCCTTTCTTCCCAAGCTGCCTCCATTCTTCCAATTTCTAGTTTAAAACCCTCCATTCCAAACTCAGAATTTGATTAGAAATGTCCTCCATTTGTCCCATTCTGCCTTAGTTCCTCCATTCTAGTTGATAATGGGATTCTTTTCAAGATGGCCAGCACTAGTAACACAGACACCCCCTACTGCCTTTGAATGGACCAGGGACTTGTCTTAGACCAGTTCTCTACATAAATACAGCACCAGAACCAAGTTCTCTACATAAATACAGCACCAGAACCAAGTTCTCTACGTAAATACAGCACCAGAACCAAGTTCTCTACGTAAATACAGCACCAGAATCAAGTTCTCTACATAAATGCAGCACCAGAACCAAGTTCTCTACATAAATACAGCACCAGAATGAAGTTCTCTACATAAATACATCACCAGAACCAAGTTATCTACATAAATACAGCACCAGAACCAAGTTCTCTACATAAATACCGCACCAGAACCAAGTTCTCTACATAAATACAGCACCAGAACCAAGTTCTCTACATAAATACAGCACCAGAACCAAGATCTCTACATAAATACAGCAGCAGAACCAAGTTCTCTACATAAATACAGCACCAGATTTTAAAAGTTCAGTACAGATACCATCTGAGTAGTCAGGTCAGCCCTCACCATATGTGCAGTGTGAAACTACAGCTCCCAGTATGGCCAGAAGAAGTGTAAAGGGATACTGAGAGTTGTTGTTGCACAAAACAGCATGCTACCACCCATCATTAGTTGTAGCTCATCCAGGTGACTACAACACTCATCATACACAGTCAGTAGCAGAATAATAATTTCCATTTAGTTACTTACAGATGACGTCTCCTCCTGAGTTCCTCTCCATCTGGCTCAGACCACCATGATGACTTCTCCCGTCCACAATTCAGCTCTGCAGATTTTGCCGAGAAGATCTCTTTAGCTTTATTCTTTACCAACACATTGGCATCCTGCAGACTGACACAGACTCATCTCAGTGCCACATGCCGTGCCCTGAATATAACAGCAGCATTAGGGCTACACACAGGGCCCCCAATAGTAGTGCCACATACTCTGAGCCCTACGTATATAATTCCACATACACTGTGCCCTCTGTATACAGTGCCATATGCCCTCTGTATATAATGCCACATGCCCTGTGACCTCTGTTTATAGTGCCACATTCTTGGTGCCCCTTATAAAAAAAAGTGCCTCTTATATGTCTCTTCTGAGTACTCCCTGAATACAGCGTACACATCTAGCTTTTACTGAGTATTATAATACTCACCAAAAGCTAGAATGCAGTGAGTGAGACGTCACTGGCTACAAGTTGCTGAGGGTCACATGACAAGCTAGATGCAGTGGGTATATATACTATATACAGCAGTTTATATACTATATATCTGTACACACTGCATCTATTATACCTCATATATCAGTACACTGCTGTATATACTATATATCTGTACACACTGCATCTATTATACCTCATATATTAGTACACTGCTGTATATACTATATATCTGTACACACTGCATCTATTATACCTCCTACCTCACATATCAGTACACTGCTGTATATACTATATATCTGTACACACTGCATCTATTATACCTCCTACCTCACATATCATTACACTGCTGTATATACTATATATCTGTACACACTACATCTATTATACCTCATACCTCACATATCAGTACACTGCTATATACACTATATATCTGTACACACTACATCTATTACACCTCATACCTCACATATCATTACACTGCTGTATATACTATATATCAGTATTAGGAGTCAGTATTAGGATTAGGGGCCAGTATTGGGGTTAGGGGTCAGTATTGGGGTTAGGGGCCAGTATTGGGGTCAGTATTGGGGTTAGGGGCCAGTATTGGGGTTAGGGGCCAGTATTAGCATAAAGCTACATTCAGACAACTGAAAGTGTTTTGCAGTCCCCAAATTGTGGATCCGCAAAACACATTTTGCAGAAAGGCACAGTGCCAGCCCTATATAGAAGTGCCTATTTTTGCGGACAAGAATAGGACACTTGCTCTATATTTTTCGTGGGGCCACGGAACGAAACTACAGATATGGACAGTACATTGTGTGATATCAGAATCTTTTGCGGCCCCACTGAAATGAATGGGTCCACACCCATTCCGCAAAATTGTGGAATGGATGCAGACCCAGAAATATGGTCGTCTGAATGCACCCTCAGGGCCAGTATTAGGATTAGGGTCGGTATCAGTTAGGGGCCAGTATTGGGGTCAGAGGCAGCATTAGGGTACATTCACATGATCATATTTCCATTCACTTCAGTGGGCCCGCAAATCCGTAGTCCACAGCCCTGCAAAAAAGATAGAGTATGTCCTATCCTTGACCGCAATCTCAGATGAGAACAGGCATTTCTATTATAGGGCTGGGCATGTGTGTTCCACAAAATGTGTCCGCACACGGCCAGTATCCGTGTTTTGGGGATCCGCAATTGTGGACCCCAAAACAAATATGGTCATGTGAATGTAGCTTTAGGGTTAGTGGTCAGTAGTAGGGTTAGGGGTCAGTATGGCGTACTATTAGAGTTAGAGAAAGTATTAGGAGTCAGTACAGTATATTAGGGTTAGCGGTCAATATTAGGGTTATGGACAGTATTAGAGGTCAGTATTAGGGTTAGGGGTCAGTACTAGGGTTAGGGACATGGACAGTATTAGGGGGGTGAGACAGGGCCAGTATTAGAGGTCAATACTAGGGGGTCAGGGGCCAATAACAGGGTTAGGGGTCCAAGGTTAGTGGTCAGTACCAGTATTCAGGGTCAGTAGCCAGTATTAAGGTAAGACAGGGTCAGTATTGGGGGTCAGTAGCCAGTATTAGGGTTAGGGTAAGGCAGGGCCAGTATTGGGGGTCAGGGGCCAGTATTAGGGTTAGGGTAAGGTAGGGCCAGTATTGAGGGTCTGTAATAGGGAGGCAGGGCCAGTATTAGGGGTCAGGGGCCAGTATAGAGGGTCTGTAATAGGGAGGCAGGGCCAGTATTGGGGTCAGGGGCCAGTATAGAGGGTCTGTAGTAGGGAGGCAGGGCCAGTATTGGGGTCAGGGGCCAGTATTAGGGTTAGGGTAAGGTAGGGCCAGTATAGAGGGTCTGTTATAGGGAGGCAGGGCCAGTATTGGGGGTCAGGTTCCAGTATTGAGGGTCTGTAATAGGGAGGCAGGGCCAGTATTAGGGTTAGTGCTGCATAGGGAGAGGGCAGTTTATGCTTACCTGTCCAGGCGCGGTCCATGATGCAGACCCGGCATCTTCTGGCGGGTCTGCTCCTGAGGAACGTTGCAGGCAGCGCGATGACGTCATCGCGCCGCCTACGTCACATGAGTGCGCCGGCCAACGGGAATAGAGGAGCAGGGGACCAGAGGTTTCCTTGTTCCTCCGGCGCTTGCTACTGCAGGCACAATTGTATCTGCATCTAGTGGATGCAGATACAATTGAGTTCAGTAGCCACCTCACAGCGGCCCATTTATTTAAATTATGGAGCGGCCCACCGGGCAAATGCCCGATCGGCCAGATGACCAGTCCGGGCCTGCCTTACATCACCAGCAGAGTGACAAGGATTGGATAAAGTGGTGTAAAGCATGCTGCCCAGGGCCAGCGTTTGGGGGGCAAACTGGGCAATTGCCCAGGGCCCCGATCCTCTAAGGGGCCCCCTGCTTCAGTCACGATGGCAGAGTGTTCATATCGCAGATGTTTTAACGGTCGGGAGTGGGGAATTTCTCGGCTTAGGAGTCCCTGCTCTGACTCCATATATGGATGTGTCCATATATGGAGTTAGTGTTTTCCAAGCATGGTCACTATGCTTGGGGACACCCTATGTATAAATAAGTCTAATTTAGACTCTATTTTTGAACTGTTTCTGTGGGAAAACAGAATACCATATAAACTTCTATGAGGTTTTTAACACAAGAGAATCCTCTATGAGGTTTTTCAACACTGATATAGCACTACCTTTAGTGTAGATGGTTGGGAGTTCAAATCCCCACAGGAACATTTTAAAAATAGAGGCCAAATAAAACTTAACCCCTTCAACCCTGGGTCTGTTTTCACCTTCCTGACCAGGCCATTTTTTGCAAATCTGACATGTGTTACTTTATGTGGTAATAACTTTGGAACGCTTTTACTTATCCAAGCCATTCTGAGACTGTTTTCTCGTCACATGTTGTGCTTCACGACAGTAGTAAAATTGTGGCAAAATATTTCATTTTTATTTATAAAAGAATACCAAATTTACCAAAAATTTGGAAAAATTTCCAAATTTCAATTTCTCTACTTTCAAAATATATAGTAATACCTCCAAAAATAGTTATTATTTTACATTCCCCATATGTCTTCTTTATGTTGGCATCATTTTATAAATGTCATTTTACTTTTTTGGGACGTTGGAAGGCTTAGAAGTTTAGAAGCCATTTTTCAAATTTTCAACAAAATTTCCAAAACCATTTTTTTAAGCACCAGTTCAGATATAATAATTATAAAAAAAAACTGCTGTTACAAACTTTGTTAACCCTTGAGGTGTTCCACAAGAATTATTGGAAAATGGAGGTGAAATTTCAAAATTTCACTTTTTTGGTAGATTATTCATGTATAATTCAATAATTTTTTCTTGCAAAACATCAAGGGTTAACAGCAAACTAAACCTTAATATACATTACTCTGATTCTGCAGTTTACAGAAATACCCCATATGTGGTGGTAAACGTCTCTATGGGTTTGTGGCAGTGGTCAGAAGGAAAGGAGTGCCATACGGATTTTGGAGGCAGATTTTGCTAGAATGGTTTTTAGGCACCATTTTGTAATTGAGAAACCCTGACGTACCCCTACAGTGGAAACCCTCAAAAAGTGACCCCATTTTGGAAACTACATCCTTCAAAGAATATATTAAGGGGGGTACTGGCCACTTTGACCCCCTAAGCGTTTTATGGAATTTGGGAACACTTAGCTATGAAAATGAAAAATTTCATTTCTTCCAGTAAAATGTTGCTTCAGCCCCAAATTTTTCATTTTCACAAGGGGTAACAGGAGAAAGACACCCCATAATTTGTTCCCCATTTTCTCTTGAATACGGCAACACCCCATATGTGGTGGTAAACTGCTGTGGGGGCACATGGCAGGACTCAGAACAGAAGGAGCGCCATATGGATTTTGCAGCACAGATTTTGATGGATTGTTTTGCGGGAGCCATTGATTTTTATTTTTTTGAGTTATTGTCTTATGTGGGGGGTCATTTTTTGCGGGATGAGGTGACGTTTTCATTGGTACCATTTTGGGGTACATAAGACTTTTTGATCGCCTGCTATTACACTTTTTGTGAGGCAAGGTGAAAAAAATGGCTGTTATGGCATAGTTTTTTTTTTTTTAATTTTTTAACAGCATTCACCTGGGGGGCCATCTCATGTAATATTTTTATAGTGCAGGTTGTTACGGACGCGGCGATACCCAATATGTCAAACATTTTTGGAAAGTTTTACACATTAGATGCATTTTTGAACAGAATAAAATCTTTTTTTTGTGTTGCTATTTTCTGAGAGCCATATTTTTTTATTTTTTGGGCGATTGTCTCAGGTAGGGTCTACATTTCTGCGGGACAAGATGACGGTTTGATTGGTACCATTTTGGGGTAAATACGCCTTTTGATCGCCTGCTATTACACTTTTTGTGAGGCAAGGTGAAAAAAATGGCTGTTATGGCATAGTTTTTTTTATTTTTTTTTTACAGCATTCACCTGGGGGGCCATCTCATGTAATATTTTTATAGAGCAGGTTGTTACGGACACGGCGATACCCAATATGTCAAACATTTTTATTTTTGGAAAGTTTTACACATTAGATGCATTTTTGAACAGAATAAAATCTTTTTTGTGTGTTGCTATTTTCTGAGAGCCATATTTTTTTAATTTTTTGGGCGATTGTCTCAGGTAGGGTCTACATTTCTGCGGGACAAGATGACGGTTTGATTGTTACCATTTTGGGGTAAATAAGCCTTTTTGAACGCCTGCTATTACACTTTTTGTGAGGCAAGGTGAAAAAAATGCCTGTTATTGCATAGTTTTTTTAAAAAAATTTTTTTACAGCATTCACCTGGGGGGCCATCTCATGTAATATTTTTATAGAGCAGGTTGTTACGGACGCGGCAATACCCAATATGTCAAACATTTTTGGAAAGTTTTACACATTAGATGCATTTTTGAACAGAATAAAATCTTTTTTTTTGTGTTGCTATTTTCTGAGAGCCATATTTTTTTATTTTTTGGGCGATTGTCTCAGGTAGGGTCTACATTTCTGCGGGACGAGATGACGGTTTGATTGGTACCATTTTGGGGTAAATACGCCTTTTTGATCGCCTGCTATTACACTTTTTGTAAGGGAAGGTGACCAAAAAAAAGGCTGTTTTGGCACAGTTTTTTTTTTTTGCTGAGTTCACCTGGCGGGGTGGATCATGTGATATTTTTATAGAGCCGGTCGATACGGACGCGGCGATACCTAATATGTCTATTTTTATTTTTTTCACTATTTTTTACAATCTTTTTTTATATTATTTTGTGAAAAGGACGCATTTTTTTTGGAACTTGAAACTTTTTTGTAAAACTTTATTTTTTCACTTTTTTTCACTTTCTGTTTTTTACACTTTTTTAACTTTTGGGGTCTGATCCCCTTTTCAATGCATTACAATACTTCTGTATTGTAATGCATTGGCTGGAAGTGTATTACACACAGTAATACACTTCCAGCTTACTACCTGTGAGATCCAGGGGACTGGATCTCACAGGCTTCCGTAGATAGCAGCTGGATGCCTGAGGAAAGCATCCAGCTGCTATCTAAGCCATCGGGTCCTCGTCACAGCAGCGCGGGGATCCGATGGACACCCCCTCCGACCGCCCGCATCGCATGTGCCGTGGTCAGCACTGACCGCGGCACATGAAGGATTAATACGCCCGCATCGGTGTTTTCACCGATGCGGGCGTACGCAGCAGGGGAACAGCCGGCCCCCCGCAGCTGATCAGTCGGGCGCAGCTCCTGCACCCTCCCGATCTGCGAGCCGTAGTACTATGGCGCTGGTCGGAAAGTTACTTCCCGCAGCGCCGTACATGTACGGCGCTGGTCGGGAAGGGGTTAAATACACAGGGTGTCCCCAACAGTGAAATGTTTGATTTTATTGCGAAAAAAAATTTGCACAAAACAAAATATGATCAAATAACACCCGTATTAACCCACACCAACCTTTTTAACTTATGTAACCAGTATTTTTTGTTGGGAAAGGTGGCAACCCTAGCAGCACCCGTTCATTAGGACTCATTTCGTAAAAAATTATTGCAATATTTTGACCCTTATAACTTTTTTATAGTTATTTCTATGGAGATGTCTGGGGGCTCATTTTTTGCGGGGCGATCTGTCATTTTTGACAGTACCATTTTGGGATGTGTATGACTTTTTATTTAAATTTCTTGGGAGATAAAGTGATGAAAGGGACTTCCAGTTCCGGCGCTGGGGATGCGAGCCACGGAGTAGCAGAGCTCCGCTCACCATACCCGCTATTTCCAGGCTCCGCTCCGCCTAACTGGCTATAAAAGGGGATCGAGTGGGTGGCAGGGATCCCTCTTACCTCCCTGCGCATTCCGGTCCATGGACCGTTATCTTCTTAGGAGCGGGAGCCGTACAATATCAAGCACCAGGACCTCAGGCGGGCAGATCATGATGAGCAAGATGGCGGATTCCCGCCCTGCGTCTCCGGAAGCTAGGAAGGGAGACTGCCAGAGCCTCACTGTGCCAGAGGACACTGGGGTAAGCGAGCAGCATATCGGACCTCACAATATTGATTACAAGCTCTTGGCCATTGAAGTGGCAAAGTATTTAGCCCCAGATATTAGAGACACATTATCAAAGACTTTGACCACATCTCTTCAGCAAATACAAGATGCTATTGTGCAGCATGATCAGAGATTTGAAGAATTGGAACAAAGAGTGGCAGCAATGGAGGAAACCACAGCTATAGCGCGCACCGTATTCAAGATCTTTGTACCCAAAATACTGTACTGACGGACCGACTAGAAGATCTTGAAAACTGCTCTAGACGAAACAACTTGCGTTTAGTGGGGCTACCGGAAAATATCAGACCACAGGCCCTAAAAGCTATTTGTGAAACTGAACTCCCTTCTGCCTTGGGTCTAGAGGGACTGCACAGGGTGGAAAGAGCCCACCGGGTTGGAACTCCTCCAGACCTGCAAAATAATCGAGACGCTGTTCATCCAGGCCTGAAATCCAGACCGCGCCAGGTTATCATGCGATATCTTGATTTTAATGACAAGGAGGCTATATTGAAAGCTTACCGACTCCGGAGGACGCCCCTGAAACTACGAGGACATGATATATTACTATTTGCAGACTACTCAGCGTCAGTGGCAAAAAAAAGAAAAGGATTCAGTGCGATATGTTCCGCTTTGTTCCGGAAACAAATCAAATTTCAATTGCAATACCCAGCTAATCTGTGGGTGACGCACAAAGATGGCACAATCACTACTTTCCATGATCCCAGGGCTGCTGAAGAGTTCTTATCATCCATGGACTGTCTTCGCGGGAGATCGGGACTTTCGGGAGAAGATCGTGACCGGGACCGGCAAGAGACATCAGCTCGCAACCCTGAATGGAACTCTCGGAGTCACGGTGCAGCGGGAGATGGGCCAGAGTGGGAGATAGTGTCGAGAGACAGACGTTCTCCCAAACACGAGAGGTCGAGGAATAACGATAGATGAATTTATCCAGCGTATCCTTTATATCCAGGACATGTCGCTATCTGAAAGCTATTAAGCTCATGTTTCCATGTCTGGTTTCATGTTATTAGTCCATGGTTATGACCTCCCACGCTGTAGTAGTACGGGGATGTACCTACCTTTTTTTTTTTTTTTTTTCCCTTCTTTGGTGGGGGTTGATAATTTAAAGTTGTAGAGGATACGTAATGTTGTTATCTTAGTAAATGGTCTGTATATGAGGTCGGCTTAGACACAGCGGGAATGGGGAGGGTAGTAGCCCAGAAAAAAGGGAGTTACCATTTTGAGAGAGGGAACTTTACTTGATATAGTTGAAGTTGAGAGAGTTGGGTCAGTTGGGGGGGGAGGGAGCGCAGGGGGGAGGGAAGAAGGGAATTTTATGGTTTAGTTTTGGTAGCCTCGCAGTCGCTCAGGAAAATTGTGTTACTTGAATACTACCTATACTGACCTTTCTGTATATTCTACCTATTGCTATATGAAGATCATTTCGTGGAATGTTAAGGGGCTGAGATCCCCCAATAAGAGGATGATGGTACTCAGGCATCTAAAGCGGATGCAGCCAGACATAGTTTTACTTCAAGAGACACACCTAGCAGCAGTAGATTTTGACTGAAAAAATTGTGGGTGGGTCAGGTCTTAGGGTCCACGTCAGTTAATAAGAAAGCAGGGGTTATTATTTTGCTCAACAAACAATTGCAAGCTCAGGTATTGGGTTCTAAATCGGATGACCAGGGCAGATGGGTTCAACTCTCAATCACGTTGCAGGGAACTCAGTATAGCATATATAATATCTATGGTCCCAATGTGAATAATTCTGGATTTTTCAGAGAGATGGAGGGTTTGCTGCTGACGGATGGTTGTCACTTTAAAATCATGGGCGGTGATTTTAATTCTGTGCTCAATTATAGGGAAGATAGGAAACAGCATCTTCAAACATGCAGTGAGGAAAGTTTGTAAAGTTTGTAAACAAACTGGAGGCCTGGTGGGAGGAATACTCTAGTGATAACGCAGCCCATGCAGACACTCCGGAACTTTTCTGGAACGCCTCCAAAACCGTCATGAGGGTAAGATCATGAGCTATATCTTCCATATGAAAAGTGATGAAAAAAACGTGAATTTCGCGTTTTCGCATGCGCCGATACCCATAATACTATTTTTATTTTGTGTTTTTTTTTGTTTTGGGGAATGGGGGTGATTTTAATTTTTAAGGTGTTTTCAAAACTTTTTTTACTTTTTTACGATCATCAGTAAATTGCTCTATTAGTCTGTACAGAAATCACTAAATCACAGTTCAGTGCTGACATCTAGTGGCCTGAACTGGGATATACCAACAATGAGCCTGGAAGCCTAGTACAGGCTGCAGCTTATTTATAGAACAGGGTGCTTTCCCCAATCTCTAATGGGGGAAAGTGCACCTGAAGAGGAATCCCACGCTTCCAGTTTTTAACACTCTCAGATGCCGTGAGTGAGGGGAACTCATTGCTGTGAAGGGAGGGGGCATGTGGTGTATTCTGGGGTCATGAGGGTGAAGAACTGTGTGAGGAGCTTCATGGGGTGTAAATCTGTGAGGGATTGCCGGAATCGACAGAACGTAACTGTGTTGTTAGTACATTATTACAATATTTGGGGCCCCACTTTTGATTTTGCCCAGGGCCACGTTTTGTCTTAAACGGCCCTGATGCTGCCACTGGACTTGGAGACATTGTAAGGTGTTTTGTGGAGGGATGAATCATGCTTCTCTATCTGGCAGTCTGAAGAAGGAGTCTGGGTTGGGTGAATGCCAGGAGAAAATCACCTACTTGACTGCATTGCACCAACTGTAAAGTATGGTGTAGGAGGGATAATGCTATGGGGTTGTCGTTAGGGATGAGCGGACCCGTGGATGTTCGGGTTCAACTCAAACTCGAACTCAATGGGGACCTGAACTTTAGTGCACTAAAAAGGCTGTAAAATAGTTGTAGTAAGATCTGCAAAGGGTAGCATAATGGGGGTAAGAGCAAGACAATTGCCCTGCAAACAAATGTGGATAGGGAAATGACTTAAAATAACATAGAATACAAAAATAAAAATAATAATCTTGAACAAGGAGGCGGAGGTCAAAGGGAAGTAGGAGGTTGAGGAGGCGGTGAACGTGGCGGTGTAGGTGGATGTGGCGGAGGAGGTAGCCAACACTGTTTTTGTTTTGTTGTTTTTTGTTGTTTCTTTTTTTCCTTTGTTAATTTTTTTTTTTTTTATAAATTTGGGAAGGCCTCAAAACATTGGGAAATGGAAAAGAGAAAGCAAAGAGAAAGTGCGCTGGAGTATAATAATGGCTGGGTGTGGCCCGTATATAATCTACTGAGCACAAGGTGCGGTCAAGTCCTGTATGGTCCATGCCTGGTTCATTTTAATGAACGTGAGCTTGTCCACATTGGCTGTGGACAGGCGGCTGTGCTTGTCTGTGATCACCCCCACTAACCGATCTAACAGACAGAGTAACCATATTAATTTCCCTGTCACTTCTGCAGTGCAAGTGTACTTCAGACCAAAAATATGTACATGTCACCTACCGATCTAACAGACGGATTAACTATATTAATTTCCCTGTCACGGATGCTGTGCAGGTGTACCTCACACTGAAAATGGGTGTATGTCACCCACCGATTTAACAGACGGATTAACTATATTCATTTCCCTGTCACAGATGCAGTGCAGGTGTACCTCTCACCAAAAACTGGTATATATCACCCACCGAACTAACAGACAGATTAACTATTATATTTTTGTGTGAGGAGTACAAAGGTGGTGCATTGCACCCACAAAAAATCGCTATAGGTCACCGATAGAATTAACAGGCAGATTAATTATTATATTTTTGTGTCAGGGGTGCAAAGCTGGTATATTGCACCCACAAACAATCCCTATAGGTCACACAGAATAAATAGCCAGATGAAATTCCTTAACACTCTCCTTCACTTCAGCTGCCAGCTTCCTGTCCCTGCACTACTCAGAGCTGATGGGCGGTGCTACACGTGATCCAGCTTGTATAGAGGCTGGGACACATGATGCACTGGCCAATCACAACCATGCCATTACTAGGCATGGCTGTGATGGCTTCTAAGTGCCCACAGCTTAAAAGCTTGTTGATTAGCTGCCCTGCAGCCTTTCAACAAGCTTTATTAAATGCCCAAACACCTTTGCAGTTCGGATTCGATCAACACTAGTTGTCTTTCATGTGATGACGTAAGCCCTTAGTACCTAAAATATTGGGAACAGTTTCTGTTTCAGCTTGATTGTACCCCAGTGCACAAAGCAAGGTCCATAAAGGCACGATTGGGTGAGATTTGTGTGGAAGAACTTGCCCTTATAGAGTGCTGACTTCAATCCCATCCAACACCTTTGGGATGAACTAGAATGAGACTGCGGGCCAGGCCCTCTGGTTCTACATCAGAATCTGACCTCACAAATATTCTTCTCAATGAATGGGCAAAAATTTCCTAGATGCAATCCAAAATCTTGTAGAAAGCCTTCTCAGAAGAGTGGTGTTTCAGCTGCAAAGAGGGACCAGGTTCATATTAATGTCTACGGGATGTCATAAAAACTCCTGTAGGTAGAATGAGTAGGTGTCCACATACTTTTGTCCGTAGAGTGTATCACTTAAAAGTCACACTCACTGGCAGAAAGTTAAAACACTGTGTCCTACCACAAATGAGTGTTTTAACCTTGTACCAGTAAGTATTGCATTTTTCCAGTAAAATGTGGTTATTTTGATGTCCTTTTCAATGAATTGTTTTATAGCATTTCTAGAAAGGCTATGATCTATTGTAATTTCTTCATAGCAATTAACTAGTAAAAATACTAATTTTATTTTTCAGATTGCGCTAAAGCTATAATTTACTTAAAATAATCTTTTAAACCACAGAGAGATCTGATTACTCGATAACATTCAGCATGATTTTTGTAACAAATTCTGTAATATTATTATTTTTATTTCTTTGCATTAATCATGATATTGCAGGTGTGTCAGGCGGAATTGTAGTAAAATATGCATTAGAAGTTAAAGATGTAAGTGGCAAAACACTGAACTGTCTTGGGAAAACTGGGTCACAAGGGAAATCACAGCAGCAAACAAAATTAATAAGAAAATACAGCTTGATTCTAATTATATGAACAGAACATACAGTGATTTGGAAATACACCCTCTTTCAAATCTGTGGTTTTATATATCAGGACATAATTAACAATTATCTAGTCCTCACCAAGTTTTAAAATTAGATAAATCTAATCTGGTATGACAAATAGCTTGTAACAGATTTCACATGATTATTTAGCAAAAACTAAGCTAACGTGAAAAATCAAATATGTGAAAAAGTGAGCGGTCCATTCGTCCTTGCTCACATGGGTGAGGCAGGTCAGAAAAGTAGAAGTCTGAAGCATCTTAGCCCTTAAGTAGAATGTGTTCAAGGGCCCAACCAACAGATGCAACGCTTTCTACATGATATAAAATAAATAAAGAGAACCTTGGGGGTCATTTATTAAGACTGGCATTTTAGACGTCAGTCTTAAAGGGGTTGTCCAAGTTATTTTTTTTGTCTTTTGTATGTTTCTAACTAGGCAAATATAATGTTTTTTCAATGCACTTACTTTAACTTCAGTGGCCCCTTTCTCAGATTTCGCTGAGAGTCACATGACCTGTGATGCCAGTTTCTATCCCTGCTCTGCTGTTTCATGCACAAGCCTCAGAGATCAGATAACAGTCTTTAGACGTCACAGTGCTGGCCACGTGCCCCTGCACTGACTGCTCTCTCCCTGGATGCTTTCAGAAAAGATTTTAACCCCTTCAGCCAGCACAGACTCAGGGCTGAAGGCAGTGAGATGACAAATTCTGGGCACAGGAGCTGACAAGCTGGAGGGGTTCTGCGGAGCACTGCACAAGAAAGGTAGGGGGAAGTTCCTGTGTGTATCAGCAGTGTCTTTGTACACCGGGGACTTGTAGTCCTACACATACAACATGCTGCTCAGTATCCCAGCAGGCAGACATGTCACTCAGGGCAGCACTGTTATTCACTCCCTTTGCAGAGCAGGGGGAGGGGCAGTTGTTGTTGTTATTGCATGAAAAAACAGCCAGAAGAGGACCAGGGAAATAAAGAAATATATATATTTTTTGGCCTAAAATTTACTTAACTTAGTTATATATTGCTGTCCATCAGATTTACAGTGCTATTTTTTTTTCCATAACTCGGACAACCCCTTTAATATCCCTTTAGCTGGTGGTGGATGTGTCGAATTGTTGTAGGGGGCTGACCTCTACATACCTTAGGCACATCCCCCACCTATCTAAACCTACGCCAGCTCCCTTGTTGGCGTAAAGTTAAACCTGTTGGTCCACCCCCTTCCCAACCCACACCACACCCCCTTTTTTTAGACCTGGCGTGAACCCAAAAAGTGACCAAAAAGTGGCATATATCTGTAAATGACAACTTCTGCCCTCCCATATCTACTGTATGTCTATGGTGGGACTACTTGAAATGGTAAGATGCTGTGTTGCTAATCATCCATGAATTTATGGATAGTCCACAAAATAAGTAATTTGGTTCTGCTTTTTGTAGCGTGAAAACACTGACTATTTTTTTTTCCCAAAATTTCCACTATGCATATACCAAAATGTTCAGACCAAACCAGACCTTTGAAGCAGATATGTAGGCTAAGGCAAAGTTTTGACCAGTGTTGAATGAATCAAAGCATCCAAAGTGGATTCAATCTAAAGTTTAGGAAAAATTCAATTTGCCACAAATCCAAATTTCCTCATGCTTCGTGGTAATGTCAGACTCAGTATTAAAAGGCGGTCTAATATATCACCCTGTGCATCATGTTGAACTGCTGCCATATTCTTAGTTAATCTGTTATTTTACATAGACGTACTGTGCGTCAGACTCAGTATTAACCATTTCCCGTCTGCCCGTTGACTATAAAAGTCCGGGAAGTGGTTATGTATCTCTGAATGGACGTTTCTGAATGTCCATTCAGAGATAGAAGCTGCACGCTAATATTGCAGCTTCTGTGCCAGGGAGCCTGCTGTCAGTGACAGCAGGGCATCCCAGAAGGCACCCCAGAGAGAAGGCAGGGACCGTTCCTGCCTTCTAGATCGCTCAAGGAGCATTGTACAGCTGAGGAAGCGCTGTGCTGCTTCATGTCCTGGCCCAGCGGTCTGCAGGAGCTGTCGGGTCTTCCATAGAAGAAAAAAATAATAATAAGTTTCACGTATAAAAAAAAAAAAATCCCCAAATACGTCATTTAATAAAAAAAATATAAAAAATAAAATAGACATATTTGGTATCACCACATCCGCAACGACCGGATCTATAAAAGTATCACATGATCTACCCCATAAGGTGAACGCTGTAAAAAAATAAATAAATAAACTTTACGCCAAAACAGATTTTTTAGTTACCTCACCTACCAAAATAGATAATATCAATCAATCAAAAAGTCATATGTACCTCAAAATGGTAGCAATAAAAACGTCACCTCATCCAGCAAAAAATGAGCCCCCACATAAGATCATAGCTAGAAAAATTTTAAAAAATATAGCTCAAAGAAAATTGCAACACAAGAACATGATTTCTTATCCAAAAATGCTCTTATTGTGTAAAACGTTAAAAAAAAAAATAGACATATTTGGTATTGTTGAGTCCGTAACAACCGGATCTATAAAAATATCACATGATGTATGCGAAAAAATGTAATATAAAGCGACCAGTAAGCCAAATTTACACCAAAATGGTGCAAATAAAAAGCATAGCTGGTCCCACAAAAATAAGCCCTCACGCAGCTCAGTCAACAAAAAAATAAAAAAGTTATTCTTCTTAAAAACCATGACAGAAAATTCCATGTTAGAAAATCCGGATACTGCTCCTTCCCTTCTGAGCCCTAGCGTATCCCCAAATAACAGTTTAGGATCACAATTGGGGTGCTACTGTATTCAGGAGAAAATGGATAGCAAATTGTAGGAGGATATTCTCCTTGAGCTTGGTGCTCGTTCGAGCATTAGGGTATTCGCATATGCTCGCTACTCGGACGAGCATATCGCAATCCTTGAGGAAATGGCAACTTCCTCTTCCTGCATGTTAGCCGCCTTTTTTCAGCCAATCAACATGCAGGAGAGTCTTTGGTACCTCCTAGCATCACGTCGGGCCCCTACAAGTCGATAGCAGGGATTGGCTGGCCAGATCAGATGACCTGGGAATATAAGAATCTGGTCCCGCGCTGCTCGCGTCATACGCCGTCTGCATGAGATTAGGGATAGAGCTGCTGTCTGTCAGGGAGAGTGTTAGGGCCTGAATTTAGTTGTTGGTTAGGCAGGAATCACCCACAAAGAACCCAACAGCCCTTCTAAGGGCTACAAGCACGTTTTTTTTTTTGGTCTCCTCCTGGCTGCTGGCTGGGACTTGTAGTGCAGCTACCGCCATCTTGGCTGCACACTGTTAGGGCGTGAAATTAGAATCTGGTTAGGCAGGAATCATCCACAAAGAACCCAACGCTCCTTCTAAGGGCTACAACGACATTTTTTTTTGTCCTCCTCTTGGCTGCTGGCTGGGACTTGTAGTGCAGCTACCACAATCTTGGCTGCACACTGTGCACAGCGACTGGTGGCAGAAAGGGGACAGCACATGGTCCACACAGACCCCAATGAAATTGCCCAAAGTCCTCTCAGTACTCATTTTTGCTGCTGCTGTACCTTGGCTTGCTGGGATCTGTAGTGCAGTCTAGGGAATACGTTTTGTCACTCAGTTATATAAACTACAGTCCAGTGAACAATTGTGAGGTGTGCGATACACTAGCCGCAGTCTAGAGAATACGTTTTTTCTCTCAATTATATAAACTACAGTCCAGTGAACAATTGTGAGGTGTGCGATACACTAGCCGCAGTCTAGAGAATACGTTTTTTTCACTCAATTATATAAACTACAGTCCAGTCAACAATTGTGAGGTGTGTGATACACTGGCCGCAGTCTAGAGAATACGTTTTTTTTACTCAATTATATAAACTACAGTCCAGTGAACAATTGTGAGGTGTGCGATACACTAGCCGCAGTCTAGAGAATATGTTTTTTTCACTCAATTATATAAACTACAGTCCAGTCAACAATTGTGAGGTGTGTGATACACTGGCCGCAGTCTAGAGAATACGTTTTTTTTACTCAATTATATAAACTACAGTCCAGTGAACAATTGTGAGGTGTGCGATACACTAGCCGCAGTCTAGAGAATACGTTTTTTTCACTCAATTATATAAACTACAGTCCAGTCAACAATTGTGAGGTGTGTGATACACTGGCCGCAGTCTAGAGAATACGTTTTTTTTACTCAATTATATAAACTACAGTCCAGTGACCAATTGTGAGGTGTGAGATACACTAGCCGCAGTCTAGAGAATAATTTTTTTCACTCAATTATATAAACTACAGTCCAGTGAACAATTGTGAGGTGTGCGATACACTAGCCACAGTCTAGAGAATACGTTTTTTTCACTCAATTATATAAACTACAGTCCAGTGAACAATTGTGAGGTGTGCGATACACTAGCCACAATCTAGAGAATAATTTTTTTCACTCGATTATATAAACTACAGTTCAGTGAACAATTGTGAGGTGTGCGATACACTAGCTGCAGTCTAGAGAATACGTTTTTTTCACTCAATTATATAAACTACAGTCCAGTGAACAATTGCGAGGTGTGTGATACACTAGTCGCAGTCTAGAGAATACGTTTTTTTCACTCAATTATATAAACTACAGTCCAGTGAACAATTGTAAGGTGTGCGATACACTAGCCGCAGTCTAGAGAATACGTTTTTTTCACTCAATTATATAAACTACAGTCCAGTCAACAATTGTGAGGTGTGTGATACACTAGCCGCAGTCTAGAGAATACGTTTTTTTTACTCAATTATATAAACTACAGTCCAGTGACCAATTGTGAGGTGTGAGATACACTAGCCGCAGTCTAGAGAATAATTTTTTCACTCAATTATATAAACTACAGTCCAGTGAACAATTGTGAGGTGTGCGATACACTAGCCACAGTCTAGAGAATACGTTTTTTTCTCTCAATTATATAAACTACAGTCCAGTGAACAATTGTGAGGTGTGCGATACACTAGCCGCAATCTAGAGAATCATTTTTTTCACTCGATTATATAAACTACAGTCCAGTGAACAATTGTGAGGTGTGCGATACACTAGCTGCAGTCTAGAGAATACGTTTTTTTCACTCAATTATATAAACTACAGTCCAGTGAACAATTGCGAGGTGTGTGATACACTAGTCGCAGTCTAGAGAATACGTTTTTTTCACTCAATTATATAAACTACAGTCCAGTGAACAATTGTGAGGTGTGCGATACACTAGCCAAAGTCTAGAGAATACGTTTTTATTCTCAGTTATATAAACTACAGTCCAGTGCAAAATTGAGTGGTTTGCGGTGCAATAGCTGGAGTCTAAAGACTAAATTTTTTTGCCTCAGATAGTAATTCTACTGTCTACTGAATACAGTTTTGGCCTCAGATATTAACTCGATAGTTTGGTGAATATACAAAATGTTGAACCCAAGGGCTAAGGGTCGAGGGCGTGGGCGTTCAAGTAGTGTAGGGGGCAGAGGCCATGGTCCTGGGCAGGGTGACACTGTACATGCTGATGAGGGAGCAATGGAACGCCGCAGAGTTTCGCTCCCTAGCTTCATCTCGCAACTTACTGGGTCACGTGGTACACCACTATTGAAACCACAACAGTGCAAAGAGGTGATGACGTGGATAGCGGACAATGCGTCCAGTAATTTATCCACCACCCAGTCTTCCATGCAGTCCACCCACGCTAGCCAAGGGAGTAGACCTCTGGCTCCTCCAGCTCAACCTCCTTCCCCCCAGCCTGCCCCCCCCACATGGAAAATATGGATTCATATCCGGCATACTCACAGGAACTCTTTTCAGGACCCTACCCAGAGACTACCCTACCTAGATGTTCGCAAGTCTGGAGGTATTTTAAAGAAAGTGAGGATGACCCACGGACTGTGGTGTGCAACCTGTGCCAAACCAGGATCAGCAGGGGAGCCACCTAACCACTACCAGCATGCGCAGGCATATGAGTGCTAAACACCCAACTTAGTGGAACCAAGGCCATTCACCGCCTGCGGGTCACACCACTGCCCTTTCCCCTGTGTTACATGCTGGCTCGGCGAGTCAACCCCCCGCCCAGGACCCCGGCACGAGCGCCTCCCGCCCTACAACCACCCCTTCACCTCCACGATCCTCCACAACCTCCACCAATGTGTCCCAGCACAGCGTTCAGCTGTCTTTGCAGCAGACATTTGAGCGCAAGCGCAAATACAATTCCAGCCACCCACATGCACAAACCCTAAACGTCCACATCTCCAAATTGTTGAGCCTGGAGATGCTGCCCTATAGACTGGTAGAGACTGAGGCTTTCCGCAACCTGATGGCGGTGGCTGTCCCTCGGTACTTGGTCCCCAGCCGCCACTATTTTTCCCGATGTGCCGTCCCAGCCCTACACCAGCACGTGTCAGAGAACATTACGCGGTTAGTGATAAGGTCCACCTAACCACGGACATGTGGACAAGTGCTGCTGGGCAGGGACACTACATCTCACTGACGGCACATTGGGTTAACTTGGTGGAGGCTGGGACCAAGTCTGACCCTGGGGCCGCTCATGTACTGCCTACACCGAGGAATGCGGGGCCTACCTCGGTCACGGTTTCTCAGATGTACTATGCCTCTTCATCCAACCCCTCCTCCTCCTCCGAATTACCATCCGTGGGCACGGCGCCTTCAGTCGGTAGCTCTAGGCGCAGCAGCAGTGCCGTGGGTAAGCGCCAGCAGGCGGTGCTCAAACTGCTGAGCTTAGGTGACAAAAGGCACACCGCCCAAGAGCTGTTACAGGGCAGCACGGCGCAGACCGATCTGTGGCTGGCACCGCTGAACCTCAAGCCAGGCATGGTTGTGTGTGACAACGGGCGTAACCTGGGTGGCGGCTCTGCAACTCGGCAGACTGACACGTGCCATGCCTGGCCCACGTGTTCAATCTCATAGTTCAGCGGTTCCTCAAGACATACCCCAATT
>ONZH01007648.1:0-175658 GCA_900303285.1 Rhinella marina | reverse complement strand
GACAACTGTGTGGAAGCGCTATCGGCTATCCATTGCACCACCTGTTCAACCTGCTCAGGCCTCAACAGCGGTGTAACCCGCCCCCTGCTTAACTGTCCCATAAAGGCAGGGATTCTGGAATGAGCGGGATCCTGGCTGATCCTCACCAGCACACATTGTATCCCCACTGGCTTCAACAAGGCCCCCAACAGCATTTCCGCGCCCCCGTCCTCGTCCACGTCCACGTCCTATTCCGCTAGCCCCCTCCGCATTTTATTTTTTTTTTGTTGCAAATACAATATTTGGGTATATAATTAGGTATGTGAAATAATTTAGCAAGAGAACGCACAGTACAGTGGCCTATTAAAAGGCCTAGATATTGTATATTTCAAAGTACACAGCCGTGTAGTAACTGAACAGACGGTGGGTATTTACACCAGGTATGTGAGATAATTTAACAAGAGAACGCACAGTACAGTGGCCTATTAAATGGCCTAGATATTGTATATTTCAAAAGTACACAGCCGTGTAGTAACAGAACAGACGGTGGGTATTTACACCAGGTATGTGAGATAATTTAACAAGAAAACGCACAGTACAGTGGCCTATTAAATGGCCTAGATATTGTATATTTCAAAGTACACAGCCGTGTAGTAACAGAACAGACGGTGGGTATTTACACCAGGTATGTGAGATAATTTAACAAGAGAACGCACAGTACAGTGGCCTATTAAAATGCCTAGATATTGTATATTTCAAAGTACACAGCCGTGTAGTAACTGAACAGACGGTGGGTATTTACACCAGGTATGTGAGATAATTTAGCAAGAGAACGCACAGTACAGTGGCCTATTAAAATGCCTAGATATTGTATATTTCAAAGTACACAGCCGTGTAGTAACAGAACAGACGGTGGGTATTTACACCAGGTATGTGAGATAATTTAGCAAGAGAACGCACAGTACAGTGGCCTATTAAAATGCCTAGATATTGTATATTTCAAAGTACACAGCCGTGTAGTAACTGAACAGACGGTGGGTATTTACACCAGGTATGTGAGATAATTTAACAAGAAAACGCACAGTACAGTGGCCTATTAAATGGCCTAGATATTGTATATTTCAAAGTACACAGCCGTGTAGTAACTGAACAGACGGTGGGTATTTACACCAGGTATGTGAGATAATTTAACAAGAGAACGCACAGTACAGTGGCCTATTAAAATGCCTAGATATTGTATATTTTCAAAGTACACAGCCGTGTAGTAACTGAACAGACGGTGGGTATTTACACCAGGTATGTGAGATAATTTAACAAGAAAACGCACAGTACAGTGGCCTATTAAATGGCCTAGATATTGTATATTTCAAAGTACACAGCCGTGTAGTAACTGAACAGACGGTGGGTATTTACACCAGGTATGTGAGATAATTTAACAAGAGAACGCACAGTACAGTGGCCTATTAAATGGCCTAGATATTGTATATTTCAAAGTACACAGCCGTGTAGTAACAGAACAGACGGTGGGTATTTACACCAGGTATGTGAGATAATTTAACAAGAAAACGCACAGTACAGTGGCCTATTAAATGGCCTAGATATTGTATATTTCAAAGTACACAGCCGTGTAGTAACAGAACAGACGGTGGGTATTTACACCAGGTATGTGAGATAATTTAACAAGAAAACGCACAGTACAGTGGCCTATTAAATGGCCTAGATATTGTATATTTCAAAGTACACAGCCGTGTAGTAACAGAACAGACGGTGGGTATTTACACCAGGTATGTGAGATAATTTAACAAGAGAACGCACAGTACAGTGGGCCTATTAAAATGCCTAGATATTGTATATTTCAAAGTACACAGCCGTGTAGTAACTGAACAGACGGTGGGTATTTACACCAGGTATGTGAGATAATTTAGCAAGAGAACGCACAGTACAGTGGCCTATTAAAATGCCTAGATATTGTATATTTCAAAGTACACAGCCGTGTAGTAACAGAACAGACGGTGGGTATTTACACCAGGTATGTGAGATAATTTAGCAAGAGAACGCACAGTACAGTGGCCTATTAAATGCCTAGATATTGTATATTTCAAAGTACACAGCCGTGTAGTAACTGAACAGACGGTGGGTATTTACACCAGGTATGTGAGATAATTTAACAAGAAAAACGCACAGTACAGTGGCCTATTAAATGGCCTAGATATTGTATATTTCAAAGTACACAGCCGTGTAGTAACTGAACAGACGGTGGGTATTTACACCAGGTATGTGAGATAATTTAACAAGAAAACGCACAGTACAGTGGCCTATTAAATGGCCTAGATATTGTATATTTCAAAGTACACAGCCGTGTAGTAACAGAACAGACGGTGGGGTATTTACACCAGGTATGTGAGATAATTTAACAAGAGAACGCACAGTACAGTGGCCTATTAAAATGCCTAGATATTGTATATTTCAAAGTACACAGCCGTGTAGTAACTGAACAGACGGTGGGTATTTACACCAGGTATGTGAGATAATTTAACAAGAGAACGCACAGTACAGTGGCCTATTAAAATGCCTAGATATTGTATATTTCAAAGTACACAGCCGTGTAGTAACTGAACAGACGGTGGGTATTTACACCAGGTATGTGAGATAATTTAACAAGAGAACGCACAGTACAGTGGCCTATTAAAATGCCTAGATATTGTATATTTCAAAGTACACAGCCGTGTAGTAACAGAACAGACGGTGGGTATTTACACCAGGTATGTGAGATAATTTAGCAAGAGAACGCACAGTACAGTGGCCTATTAAAATGCCTAGATATTGTATATTTCAAAGTACACAGCCGTGTAGTAACTGAACAGACGGTGGGTATTTACACCAGGTATGTGAGATAATTTAACAAGAGAACGCACAGTACAGTGGCCTATTAAAATGCCTAGATATTGTATATTTCAAAGTACACAGCCGTGTAGTAACTGAACAGACGGTGGGTATTTACACCAGGTATGTGAGATAATTTAACAAGAGAACGCACAGTACAGTGGCCTATTAAAATGCCTAGATATTGTATATTTCAAAGTACACAGCCGTGTAGTAACAGAACAGACGGTGGGTATTTACACCTGGTATACAAAAAGGGTATTGCAGGCACACAGAACCCAGAACACTAGAGCCAAATAAACTGTATTTAAAAAAATAAAATAAAATTCACAGCCGTATACTGCCAGATCAGATGGTGCATATACACACTAATTATATAACAGGGTTTTTCAGCCTAAAAGAACGCTGAACAGTAGTGCCAAATATAGTTTGGTATGTAGCAGAGCACCTAATACACCACTAATGCCTCTCTCTGTCCCTACTCCAGCAGCTATCCCTGAATACAGCAGCCGTTCTCTGTAAAGTCTATTGTAGTAAAGCTATCACTGAAGTCCACTGTAGTAGCCCTGATAAGGGCTTTTAATCACGCTCCTGCCTGTCCAACAGCTAAAATCTGTCTCTCCCTTCTCCAGCCTCTGTCCCTGACTAAGTTCACGCAGCATATGCGTACGAGCAGGAAGAGCTGAGTTTTTATGATTCGAGGTCACATGGTTTTTCCAGCCAATCCATGTAGACGCTGTTTTCGCGCTGCCAGCGTGCTCAGCGTGCCTGTCATACCCCCCCTGCATGTTGATTGGTGGAAAAAGAGCGCCAGGGAAGGTGGGAGGGGAAACGAATTCTAAGTGCGCCATCGCCGTTATACTCGATTGAAATCGAGTATGCCGAATATCGTAGTATTCGATCGAATACCGGCTCGATCGAACACTACTCGCTCATCTCTAATCTGTAACAGTCACTCTTCATTTCTCTTATTTACATTACTATGCTGTCCATTGAAAAAGTAGACAATCTAGCCAATGTAAGTATAAATGTAGTGCAATCATTTTTCAGCTCTCATGGCAGATGGCTATTCAACATCTGGCTCATTTACTACAACAATAGTTATTGAAGGAGCACTAAAGTGGCATGAAATATGCCTTCCTTTCCACTTCAAGTTCAGCTAAGTGGATCCATTCTATTTTATTTTCAACATGGGAACTTCTATGAGTTTCACAAAGACCTAATTACAATTAGGGTAAAGTCATAACCTATTAAACATTACATATTACACAGGGGAGCCGCTTCACTTTAGTGTGAAAAGACTAAAGTGGGAATAATATATTGGCTCCAGGGGAATATCTTTTAAAAGAGGAGGCTCATCCCCAATATTTTAGTGACACGTGTTATAAATGATGAGGTTCCTCTATAAAACCTTGGATCCTATAAAGCATAGCATACCTCCATAACAGGACAGGAAGGACAGGATTCTTCCATATTCCTATAGTCAGAGGATCCTGTAAAAGAGCAAGTTTTTTCCTAATACTGTCATGAAGTATACTATTAGGGTACATCCTCATGGGACATAAGAAAATATCCATTGCAGATTTGCAGTGGAATCTGCAGCAAAATCTGCTGGTTTTACAGGAGGATTGTATCGTGGATTTCCAGTGGGTTCTTCCTATGCATTGCAAATGTGCAGTGAAAATCTGCAACATAAATGACATGCTGTGGATTTAAAATCCACATTGCAGGTCAACTTCCACTCATTTTTCTGGCCCATGTGCACATACCCTGAAGGAGTCTCCATAAAACCGTAGATTAGGATTCTAATATCCTATAGAAACCCGACCTACAATGTACATACCTACACCGCCAATAAATCCTACAAATATAAGGTATGTACCAAATCACTCAAAAGATCCAAGTGATTGTATTATAATATCAATCTTTATTAAATACATAAATTACCAAGATAAAAGGTATATTAAAACCTCCACAAATTGCACAATGAACTAATACAAGTGAGGGACAACTGTTCAAAAAGGGCTAGCACTAATACTTGTAAGTATAACAAAGCACTTTACCGCACCACAATAGCAAAAGTGCATACAACTTATTAATACATATACTGCTTAACAAAGCTAGATGTATAATACATATAAAGCAACAAGTCCACATAGCTATTATTACATACACTGCTTGATAAAGCTAGATGTATAATACATACAAAGCAGCCACCAGTGGCACGTGCAAAACACTGCCCAAAACAGTGTCCCTCACTTACCCTACGCGTTTCGCCAACAGGCTTCGTCGGGGGAAGTGAGGGACAGTGCATTAGTGCGCCTTTATATATGAAAGAATAGATGGATGAAACAAATCACCTGTCAATGCCATCCAGCGTTAGCGTGCGTCTCAAGTATTGAAATGATATCCGGCCAAGACCGGAACCTGCCGTCTTGGCCGGATATCATTTCAATACTTGAGACGCACGCTAACGCTGGATGGCATTGACAGGTGATTTGTTTCATCCATCTATTCTTTCATATATAAAGGCGCACTAATGCACTGTCCCTCACTTCCCCCGACGAAGCCTGTTGGCGAAACGCGTAGGGTAAGTGAGGGACACTGTTTTGGGCAGTGTTTTGCACGTGCCACTGGTGGCTGCTTTGTATGTATTATACATCTAGCTTTATCAAGCAGTGTATGTAATAATAGCTATGTGGACTTGTTGCTTTATATGTATTATACATCTAGCTTTGTTAAGCAGTATATGTATTAATAAGTTGTATGCACTTTTGCTATTGTGGTGCGGTAAAGTGCTTTGTTATACTTACAAGTATTAGTGCTAGCCCTTTTTGAACAGTTGTCCCTCACTTGTATTAGTTCATTGTGCAATTTGTGGAGGTTTTAATATACCTTTTATCTTGGTAATTTATGTATTTAATAAAGATTGATATTATAATACAATCACTTGGATCTTTTGAGTGATTTGGTACATACCTTATATTTGTAGGATAGATTAGGATTCTGTAAAAAAAACAAAAACAAAACAAAACAAAAAACAAACAAAAAGAAAAACGTTTTCTGTAGGAAAGTATCCTGTACTGGATGAGTATTCTCATCTTACTGTAGTACAGTATCCTGTAATAGTGGTGTTCACTCTGAGACAGGGTATCATCAAAAGGAAAAGGTCCTACACAATACTATGGTGGATTATACCACATAGGATGAGGTTCATCCATATTATTGTAGTGGTGTATCCTGTAAATAAAGAGGTTTCTCCACAATATTGTCGTGGATTATGATTTAAATAAGGAGGTTCCTCCATAACACTGTATGGAAGCATCCTGTAGCAGAGGAGACATAGATATAGTTTCATAGGTTCTTCTGTAATAAGTTAGGGTGTATGATAAACATTTTTTTGTATCATTCTCAAAGTTGTCTTTCTAAGCCTTCTCCAAGACTTGTATGTCTGACAAATGGGCAAACATAACTTTCCCTAGCCATTTTTCAACATCATGCTACAAAGGGCACAATGTCTTGTAGGGCTACCTCAGCTGAATGTAATGATACCTTTCACTTAGCATTCATCTTGGAGAAAAAGTAACTTTTATATGCAAATGGAAAATTAACTTCCCAAGTTACACTTGTTTCTCCTGCTTTCTCTGTCAGCTCCACCCTCTCCTTCTTGAGTGACAAGGCTAGGACAGGACTAAGTAGGAACCTGGCCCCTTCACTCGAGAAGACGAGGGAGGATCTGGCATAGGAAGCAGCAGAAGCCCTCAGTGCACTTAATTGCTCATTTGCATATGGAATAAAATAACTTTTTGTCTAGAATGCAGCAACAGATCAATTAAAAAGATGTTATTACATTAAGCTGAGCTAACCCTACAAGGCATTGTACCTGGTTCCCTTTAAAATGGTCGTCTCATCTGAGACCAATGTCAGATAGATTAGTATCCCGTTTTGCTTATAAATGGGTAAGAAGGCGATCTTGCTTCATAAAGATGGATAACATGTTGTTTCCTTGACCTTTGAGTTAAAGGGGTGGTCTCAACTAAAACATTGGTGGCCTATTGCTAGGATACGCCATCAGTGTCAGATAGGTGCTAGTTCCACCTCTGGGACCGGAACCTATGTCCAGAACGGGGACTCTAAAATGAGTGGAGAGCAGCCTGCCTGCGCCACCACCCTACATTAATTTCTATGGGACTGTCAAAAATAGCCTGGCGCTGGCTTGGCTGTCTCCAGCATTCCCATAGAAATGAATAGACCTATCTGACATTGGTGGTATATCCTACCTATAGGCCACCAATGTCTCAAATGAGACAATCCCTTAACTCAAAGGTCGCATAAACAACATGTCTGTCTTTATAGAGCAAGTCCACCTGCTTACCCATTTGTAAGCAGAACTAGTCAAACATTTAAAAAACAAAAACCCTTACAGTTTTATTATTACCACCTTCAAACCAATCTATGAAAAAGGATGTTTATTAGGACTGCAAGATTAACTTCTAACATTGGCATAGGCTTCGTCAGTCACGGTATAAGAAATAGTTTTTTCTACTTCTCTTCCTACAAGACAAAGCCACCAAATCACCTTGGAGCCCTCTAGTTTACAGGCTTTTTCCTTCACGTTATTAATTCACTGTGACCACTGAGTGAGCACAAAAGGGGCCGCTCAGCACACAAGATTTCATTCACTGGGGAGACAAGCTCCAAGAGGATGAAGGATTTCTACTGTCTCCCAGTACATCCACAGAGAGTTCCCATCACTGTTTACTGGGGTCAAGCGAGAAATCCTGGCTCCGTTCTTGTACTTGGTCCTTCCTGAATTAGCACTGGGTCTTTGTTTCTGTCCTCAGCATCACTGCAAATAAATCTTCACAGGGTGCGTATTTTCAGAGGTCTTTAGATGTGCTCCTCAGTGATCAGAGGTGACCAAGTTTCCCGGCAACTGACACAATGCTTGCTCTTTTCTCTTCCCTGTTGTACCCTCATGCACCCATATATCTTACTATTACATTTTAATGGTAAGCTATGCCTTTCCACATGCCTCATTTACTTCTTTTATCGTCAACCCAAAACAGCAGTTATTTTAATTTGGTAATAAGCTGGCTCAAAAACATAAATAATTCAAAATGTCCTTACCATCATGGATTAAGGACCCAAAGACCACTCTGACACATAATAAAATACCAGAATCATAAATTGCGCATGGTTAGTTGAGCTCTCCATCTTGGTAGCTTTAGTTTAAGTCTCTACTTGCTATCCACTTCTATTTGCCATCCGGCCTCAGTTGTGACAGTGGTCTCACTACATCCCTGCAAATGTCACATCTGAGGCCACTGATTGACCAGCATTGGTGATTTGCATGTAGACCGCTTGTCGTACGTAATGGAGGAGAAGGGAGCTCAGTGCTTGAACCAGAGGGCTGATGACAGGTGAGCCTTTTTTCAACCTCTATACCATCTAAAAAGGGTTTTCTGGTCTTGGAAAGCCCCTTTAAAGACCCTCTTGTAGAGGAATATACAATGAGTGAGCAGATTACACTTCCTACATTGTAACATCTTACATCACTGTGGGGCAATAAAAATGGACACAATATCAGTTTCTAATGAGAAACTAAATCATACCATGGGAATATCTGTTTTTGGATGCCACTTTCAAAAATAATCAAGATAGCCTTTCATATCATAAACTTATCTATGTGGTCAGCTTTAGGGCGCACACAGATGTCTCACCATTAATGGCTGTCAGTGAGACATAGGCCCTGCTGTGCTGGTCACGCTGGCAGTGCAGAAGGGTGTCACACAGAGATTTACAAAAAATTGTTAAACAATGACTACTGGCTCAGATTGTTAGAAACATGCATTCTTGGTCCCCTGCTTGGCCCAATTATCGGCTTGATCATTGTATCAGGAGTTATGAATAGTGTTGAGCGAGCATGCTCGCCCGAGCACTATATTCGCTCGAGCATCGGTATGCTCAGCACATCGCAGTGTTCGAGTCTCCGCCCGCACGTTTGTTCGCTGCTACGCAGCGAATAAACGTGCGGGGGAGTACCGGCATTCACTGTAATGCCGTAGCTATGTTGATTTGTACGCTAATGCTACGCATTGTATGCTAATGCGTCCGATTTTGTATGCTAATGCGTAAAAATTTGTATTCTAATGCTATGCATTGTACGCTAATGCATACAAATTTGTATGCTAATGCTACGCATTGTACGCTAATGCGTACGAATTTGTATGCTAATGCTACGCATTGTACGCTAATGCGTACGAATTTGTATGCTAATGCTACGCATTGTACGCTTATGCGTCCGAATTTGTATCCTAATGCAATGCATTGTGCGCTAATGCGTACGAATTCAGTTAATTAGCGTACTTTTAGGAGTGAAAGGAGTGAAAGAGGAGAAGACGCGATTCTGACCTTTTCCTATAAACCAGTCACCCTCCCCATGCTGTTCTCTAACCATTTCTGTGGTGTTTCCACCATTTTCTCACGTTTCCCTATCAACCAGACACCCTCCCTTCTGCAGAGCAGGGGGTGCCTGGTCTTCTCCCATTGACTTCCATTATACTCGGGTGCTCGGCCGAGCACTCGAGCACCACCTAGTGTTCGGCCAGAGCACCTGAGCATCAGTGTGCTCGATCATCACTAGTTATGAAGACTGTGTTAATTGATGCTGCATAATGTGGTCAAATTTAGGGTTTTGCTACTTTATTGGCAAATGAGAAGAACATTAGCAGCCTTCCATTTGTGTTTCTCAGAACTGACTGATGTATTTAGTCTAGAAATTAATAAAGCAAACTCATCTTGGCCCACTTTTGGCATTATGCCCGGGTGTTGCCAATGCAGAGACATATTATTGCTGAGAATGAATCAGCATCTTGAAAATCTACCCATAATCCTTTAGGAGTGCTTTCTGCAAATCATCTTAACTCTTACCGGAAAAAAATTATTCTGCATTGCGGTCATATAATGTAAGTATGGCAGGAAGAGACGACCTCACAGTGACCAACATCTAGATAATTACATATTTCCTTTCCATTAATGTAAAACAACTTGCACTAGTTTTTAATTGCCATTTTTCATTCTAAAATGAGCAACTCCAAAACATAGCGACAGTCAAGTTTACTCATCATTAAAGGAAGCGTCCAGACAGACTCTCCCTCTTGATCTGACATCAAGTATAGAGAGGCAGAAAAGCTGTTGCAGCAATTGTCCAATGTACAGCGAGTACCATGCACGAGTTCAGTTATTAGGACTGTTGCTCAGTACTTCTTGGGGATCAGATGGTTGCCTCGAAAAATATGACTGCCCAGCATGCAGTTGTTTTTCTCCATACCCCATGTCAGATCAAGCAGGAGAATATGCATGAACATTCCCATTCACTACTTCATGCAAGTGGACATTTTAATATGTCCTTCTTAGTTAAACAGTTTATAATGGTGAATCTTTGTGAGCACAGACGTTATGACCCAGATGCTAGTGAGCTAGTGTTAGGAGTCCTAAGCATCTGAGTATTATCTTAGCATAGCAGATGAATTATTAGCAATACAGAAACTAGATTGATAGTGGCTAGAGATGAGCGAGCATACTCGTCCGAGCTTGGTGCTCGTTCGAGTATTAGGGTACTTGTAAGTGCTCGCTGCTCGGACGAGTATCTCGCCATGCTTGAGGAAATGGCAACTTCCGCATCGTGCTTTTTTGGCGCCTAAAAACACAGCCAATCACAAGCCAGGAGACTCTGTGTACCACCCAGCATCACGTGGGGCCCTTACATGTCGATAGCAGGGGTTGGCTGGCCTGATCAGGTGACCCTGGAATATACTACCGACTGGCCGCGGTGCTCGGCTCAGATGCCGTCTGGATGTCGTTAGGGATAGAGCTGCTGCCTTTCAGGGACAGTGTTAGGGCCTGCATTTAGTTGTCTGTTAGGCAGGGATCACCCACAAAGAACCCAACAGCCCTTCTAAGGGCTAGAAGACATTTTATTTATTTTTTTTTGTCACTTGGCTGGCTGGCACTAGTAGTGCAGCTATCGCCATATCTAACCCTGTTTTTTTTTATTGTTCTATCTCAGTGATACAAATCCATTGCACACAGCACTGTGGAACCATTCTGTGTGTCACAGTTCAGCACTGACTCACTCCAATCCATATATACTGTCCAGGTGACACTTTCTGTACGTCACACAATACAACCAAGTCATTTGCTACCAATATCATCTACAGCTTGATCCAGAAAACTCTCTGTGCGACATTTGTCTGGGTCGCAGACTAAATAGCCACCGTTAACAGGGTGTCAGTCAGTTCTACCATATTTCCTGCACGTCACGTTCCCAAAAAAACAAAATATAAAAAAAAAAATTATTTTTTCAGTTGTTTTAGCTCAGTGATACAAATCCATTTTACTCAGCTGCGTGTAACCTTTCTGTGTGTCACAGTTCAGCACATTCGCTCCCATCCGTATATACTGTCCAGGTGACACTTTCTGTACGTCACACAATACAACCAAGTCATTTGCTACCAATATCATCTACAGCTTGATCCAGAAAACTCTCTGTGCGACATTTGTCTGGGTCGCAGACTAAATAGCCACCGTTAACAGGGTGTCAGTCAGTTCTACCATATTTCCTGCACGTCACGTTCCCAAAAAAACAAAATATAAAAAAAAAAAATTATTTTTTCAGTTGTTTTAGCTCAGTGATACAAATCCATTTTACTCAGCTGCGTGTAACCTTTCTGTGTGTCACAGTTCAGCACATTCGCTCCCATCCGTATATACTGTCCAGGTGACACTTTCTGTACGTCACACAATACAACCAAGTCATTTGCTACCAATATCATCTACCGCTTGATCCAGAAAACTCTCTGTGCGACATTTGTCTGGGTCGCAGACTAAATAGCCACCGTTAACAGGGTGTCAGTCAGTCCTACCATAGTTCCTGCACGTTACGTTCCCAAAAAACAAAATTGTAAAAAATATAAAAAAAAAATATAAAAAAAAATATTTTTTCAGTTGTTTTAGCTCAGTGATACAAATCCATTTTACTCAGCTGCGTGTAACCTTTCTGTGTGTCACAGTTCAGCACATTCGCTCCCATCCGTATATACTGTCCAGGTGACACTTTCTGTACGTCACACAATACAACCAAGTCATTTGCTACCAATATCATCTACCGCTTGATCCAGAAAACTCTCTGTGCGACATTTGTCTGGGTCGCAGACTAAATAGCCACCGTTAACAGGGTGTCAGTCAGTTCTACCATATTTCCTGCACGTCACGTTCCCAAAAAAAACAAAATATAAAAAAAAAAATTATTTTTCAGTTGTTTTAGCTCAGTGATACAAATCCATTTTACTCAGCTGCGTGTAACCTTTCTGTGTGTCACAGTTCAGCACACTCGCTCCAATCCGTATAATCTGTCCAAGTGACACTTTCTGTACGTCACTTAATTCTACCGGACTTAATTTTTTTTTTTTTTATCATACACCTATATACAAAAAATGTTGAACCCCAGGGCTAAGGGTCGAGGGCGTGGGCGTGGGCATTCAATTACTGCAGGGGGCAGAGGCCGTGGTCCTGGGCAGGGTGAGACAGTACCCGCTGATGAGGGAGCAGGGGAACGCCGCAGAGCTACACTCCCTAGCTTCATGTCTCAACTTACAGGGACACGTGGTAGAGGACTGTTGAAACCACAACAGTGCGAACAGCTGATCTCGTGGATTGCGGACAATGCTTCAAGTAATTTGTCCACCAGTCAGTCTTCCACGCAGTCCACCCACGTTACCCAAGGGAGCACTCCTATGGCTCCTCCACCTCAACCTCCTTCCCCCCAGTCTGCCCCCTCCCAGGAAAATTTGGAATGTGATCCGGCATACTCTCAGGAACTGTTTTCTGGACCCTTCCCAGAGTCACAAACCACTTCTCAGGTTGCTGCTGACCTCGTTCCCGATGCCCAAGTTTTCCAACTGTCGCAGTCTGTGGGTGATGATGATGACAATGTTGAGTTAGTGGAAGAAGTTTGTAAAGAGGTGTCAGACGATGAGGAGACACGGTTGTCAGACAGTGGTGAAGTTGTTGTTAGGGGAGGAATTCCGAGGAGGGAGCAGACTGAGGAATCGGAGGATGACGAGGTGACTGACCCAAGCTGGGTTGATATGCCGAGTGAAGACAGTGCTTCTGAGGCGGAGGCGAGTGCTGCACCAGAACAGGTTGTAAGAGGCAGTGGTGTGGCCAGAGGGAGAAGCAGGGCCAGAGCTGGTGCATCATCAGCAACTGTTTCACGTAGTGAAGCTCCCGTGGCGAGGCCTAGATGTTCGCAAGTCTGGAGGTTCTTTAAAGAAAGTGAGGATGACCGACGGACTGTGGTGTGCAACCTGTGCCACACCAGGATCAGCAGGGGTGCCACCACTACTAGCCTAACCACCACCAGCATGCGCAGGCATATGAGTGCTAAACACCCCACTCAATGGAACCAAGGCCGTTCACCACCTCCTGCGGGTCACACCACTGCTCCTTCCCCTGTGTCACTCGCTGCCTCTGCTAGTCAACCCCCTGCGTCACTCGCTGCCTCTGCTAGTCAACCCCCTGCCCAGGACCCCGGCACGAGCGCCTCCCGCCGGAAAACCACACCTTCGCCTCCACGATCCTCCACAGTGTCCACCAACGTGTCCCAGCGCAGCGTTCAGCTGTCTTTACAGCAGACGCTAGAGCGCAAGAGGAAATACAGTTCCACCCACCCACATGCCCAAGCCCTCAACGTCCACATCTCCAAATTGCTTAGCCTGGAGATGCTGCCCTATAGGCTGGTAGAGACCGAGGCCTTTCGAAATCTCATGGCGGTGGCTGCCCCTCGGTATTCCGTCCCCAGCCGCCACTATTTTTCCCGATGTGCCGTCCCAGCCCTACACCAGCACGTGTCACAGAACATCATCCGTGCCCTGACCAACGCAGTTAGTGATAAGGTCCACCTAACCACGGACACGTGGACAAGTGCTGCCGGGCAGGGACACTATATCTCACTGACGGCACATTGGGTTAACTTGGTGGAGGCTGGGACCGAGACTGACCCTGGGGCCGCTCATGTACTGCCCACACCGAGGATTGCGGGGCCTACCTCGGTCACGGTCTCTCAGACGTACTATGCCTCCTCCTCCTCCGACCCCTCCTCCTCCTCCACCGAATTACCATCCGTGGGCACGGCGCCTTCAGTCGGTAGCTCTAGGCGCAGCAGCAGTGCCGTGGGTAAGCGCCAGCAGGCGGTGCTCAAACTGCTGAGCTTAGGTGACAAAAGGCACACCGCCCAAGAGCTGTTACAGGGCATCACGGCGCAGACCGATGTGTGGCTGGCACCGCTGAACCTCAAGCCAGGCATGGTTGTGTGTGACAACGGGCGTAACCTGGTGGCGGCTCTGCAACTCGGCAGACTGACACATGTGCCATGCCTGGCCCACGTGTTCAACCTAATTGTTCAACGGTTCCTCAAGACATACCCCAATCTGTCTGATTTGCTCACCAAGGTGCGCCGCATCTGTGCGCATTTCCGCAAGTCGAGCACAGATGCTGCCACTCTCAGGGCAGCGCAGCGCCGCCTACAACTGCCCGCTCACCGACTGTTGTGCGACGTGCCCACGAGATGGAATTCCACATTAAACATGTTATCCAGAGTTTACCAGCAGCGCAGAGCGATTGTAGACTGCCAGATGTCATCTTCCACCAGAACTGGTAGTCAGGTCTCTCAGATTCCTCAAGTCTACAATGAGGAGTGGACGTGGATGTCTGATATCTGCCAGGTGTTGAGCAACTTTGAGGAGTCAACACAGATGGTTAGCGGCGATGCCGCCATTATCAGCCTCACCATCCCGCTGCTTTGCCTGTTGAAAAAATCACTGCTCAGCATCAAGTCGGATGCTTTGCGCTTGTCACAAGAGACGGTGGAGGAAGATACGTCGCTTGATAGCCAGAGCACCCTCCGGTCTGTTTCTCAGCGCGTATCGGAGGAGGGGGATGAGGATGAGGAGGAAGAGGAGGAGAATGTCGGCGAGACAGTAGAGGGTACCAGTGCTCAGTCCTTAACTCTTGAGCGTGTATGGGCTGAAGAGGAGGACTTGGAGGAGGAGGAGGAGGAGGAGGAAATGGAGAGTCAGGTCAGTGAGGAGAGGGAATTCTTGCGTGTTGGGACTCTGGCGCACATGGCAGACTTCATGTTAGGCTGCCTATCCCGTGACCCTCGCGTTAGAAGAATTTTTTCCAACACCGATTACTGGGTGTTCACTCTCCTGGACCCACGGTACAAGCAGAACCTTTCCACTCTCATCCCTGCAGAGGAAAGGAGTATGAGAGTGAATAGGTATCAACAGGCCCTGGTGCACAAGCTGAAACAATTCTTCCCATCTGACGCCGCTAGCGGCAGAGGGCATGGTTCTGTGGGCCAAGTAGCGGGGGAGAGGAGGCGAGCAGGCAGCTTGTCCAGCACTGGCAGGGGAACGCTCTCCAAGGCCTTTGCCAGTTTTATGTCACCCCAGCAAGACACTGTCACCTGTCCCCAGTCTAGGCAGAGTAGGGGGGAGCTGTACAGAAAGATGGTGAGGGAGTACCTAGCTGACCATACCAACGTCCGTAGCGATCACTCTGCTCCATACAACTACTGGGTTTCAAAGCTGGACACGTGGCCTGAACTGGCGCTGTACGCCTTGGAGGTGCTGGCCTGCCCTGCCGCTAGCGTGCTGTCAGAGCGGGTATTCAGTGCAGCTGGTGGCGTCATCACCGATAAGCGTACACGCCTGTCAACTGACAGCGCTGACAGGCTGACGCGACGCTTATTAAAATGAACAAAGCCTGGATTTCACCGGAATTCAAATCTCCTCCGGGGGAAAGCAGCTAAAGATTTAAATAACTTATGTATCCGATTCCTCTTCTCTACTCCTCTTCTCTACTCCTCCTCCTCCTCCATATCGTCTTTGCCTAACGCTGACCCAAAAAACGCCATTTTTTAGAGGTCCAACTGGCACTCTTTTAGCACAATTTTTCAGGAGGGCCCCCTACAGGCCCTCTCTTCAAACAATTTTTCAGGAGGGCCCCCTACAGGCCCTCTATTCAAACAATTTTTTCCAGAGTTCCACCTACAGGCCCTCTCTTCAAACAATTTTTCAGGAGGGCCCCCTACAGGCCCTCTATTCAAACAATTTTTCCGGAGGTCCACCTACAGGCCCTCTCTCCAATTCCAGTTCCAAGTTTTATTTGCGCATACTGCATACATTTTTATTTTTGGGATAGGTGTGAAAAATAATATTACTTGCGAATCTATATTGCCCAACATTGGATACGGTAGCAAGTAGAAGACCAAACACATGCTGCTCACAGGGTTCCGCAAATTCCTGGTCCACCCGCAAATTCCTTGTCCACAATGTCAAGGAGGACGAGGTTCTGTGGATGAGCAACAAGTCCTTCTGTACTGAAATCGCCGACAAAGTCTCCATCTAAGAACACACAGACCATTGTGGAGAGAGCGGCACAGCTCGCCATCAAAGTGAGGAACCCCAACGCCAGACTGCGCAGAGAAGATAACGAATAAATATCTCTGTGGTTATTTTTGCTAAATAAAAGTTAAATAAACCCCCCAAAAAATTCATCTGTTCCTGTGCCTGATCCACCCAAGTTGAATCTGTCCCATCATGAGAAAGTCCCCCCAAGGAGTCCCCACTGTAACTTGCTTCCCATACAACTACCTCACCCCCCGACACCTGTGTCTCGCCATTGTCCACCACCTCCTCAGACAACACTGGTAAATCACCACTGTCAGCACACGGAAACAGCAAAAGGTCTTGCGAATTGGGGCAGAGAATGTTCTGGGCTAGCACATCAGAGAAGGGGTGACTATGGGGTTCCAGGGAGTACGTGACCACATGCAATCTCCATCTAAAAAGTCATGCCACACTTGATCAATCTCATAATTTACGACTGTACCGGTTGATGCTAAATTTTTATGTTGGGGTCCTGTGTCGTCATTCTAACTCCATCCGGCTGTTGTCACCACCACACACGCTATCCCAGGGGGCACTCCTCTGGCTCTTCCAGCGAAACCTCCTTCCCCCCAGCCTGCCCCCCCCCCACCTACAGGCCCTCTCTCCAAACAATTTACGTCTTTGTCCTATCTTTCTCTCTCTCCAAACCATTTTTCCGGATAGCTGCCATATACGGTTTTAAACTGAGTAGTATACATACCACAGTTGATCAATCTCATAATTTACGACTGTACCGGTTGATGCTAAATTTTTAAGTTGGGGTCCTGCGTCGTCATTCTAAATCCATCCGGCTGTTGTCACCACCACACACGCTAGCCCAGGGGGCACTCCTCTGGCTCTTCCAGCGAAACCTCCTTGCCCCAGCCTGCCCCCCCCACCTACAGGCCCACTCTACAAACAATTTAGCCGGATAGGGGACGTATCAGAAGTTGTACTGATGTTTGTTTTTGTTCTTCTTTTATCTGCCTCATGACCTGTGATAGGCAGAGCATGGACACGTCCCCTTAGCTGCAGTGGGAAAGACACTCCCCTGGCCAGAGCAAGCTCTTTTTCCGTTTTCCGTGTTCGAAATATCCATTAAATATAGGGTCCCAAGATAGGGGACGTATACGGTATTAAACTGAGAAGAATCGATACTGCACCGGCTGATGCTAGAGTATTTCCAAATGCATTCCGGCTGTTGTCACCACCACACACGCTAGCCCAGGGGGCACTCCTCTGGCTCTTCCAGCGAAACCTCCTTGCCCCAGCCTGCCCCCCCCCCACCTACAGGCCCACTCTACAAACAATTTAGCCGGATAGGGGACGTATTAGAAGTTGTACTGATGTTTGTTTTTGTTCTTCTTTTATCTGCCTCATGACCTGTGATAGGCAGAGCATGGACACTCCCCTGGCCAGAGCAAGCTCTTTTTCCGTTTTCCGTGTTCGAAAAATCCATTAAATATAGGGTCCCAAGATAGGGGACGTATACGGTATTAAACTGAGAAGAATCGATACCATACGGGTTAAAGCAACAGTTTTTCCAAATCCATTCCGGCTGTTGTCACCACCACACACGCTAGCCCAGGGGGCACTCCTCTGGCTCTTCCAGCTCAACCTCCTTCCCCCCAGCCTGCCCCCCACCTACAGGCCCTCTCTACAAACAATTTACCCGGATAGGGGACGTATTAGATATTGTACTGATTCTGAATTGCCTCCTGCGATAGATGGGAATCGAACCCAGATCAACTGCTTGGGAAGTAGCTATGCTCACCACTATACCACCAGCAGGCACAGCAACTGATAAGATCAGATACTAAACTTGATTTCAGCTGCAGTGCCAGCATGAGCAGTGGTGTCACCTGCAGGCGGTGATGGACCTTCGTTGCACCTAGTTGGGTGCTTCCCTAACATGTGATGGATATTTGCCTCGCCTTTCTTGGTCTGGGTGAGCACGATTGCCATGAGGGTAACCACCAGGCTGTTGCCTGAGAATTTGGGGTAATGGTGGGATTAGGCAGCCTCAGAGGCATCCATGCATGCTGCCCCTGCTGTTTCCTGTCCATTTCCGTGGTGTTTCCATCATTTTCTGAGGTTTCCAGGTTTTCACCCAGCCTTCCCTAGGCAGAGCCTTGGTCCCCCACAAAAATGCTCGAGTCTCCCATTGACTTCAATGGGGTTCGTTATTCGAAACGAGCACCCGAGCATCGGGAAAAGTTCGACTCGAATAACGAGCACCCGAGCATTTTAGTGCTCGCTCATCTCTAATAGTGGCACATAACACCAAAAAATAGTTTTAGACATAGTCCAGAGAAATAGGTTTAGGGTGTGTTCACACATAGCAGATACACAGCAGATTTGCATGCAGCAAACCACCAGATTTTACAGTACCAGCAAAGTGGATGAGACTTTAAGAAATCTCATCCACACATTGTGAAAAATATCTGCATCAAAAATATACCTACGGTGCATATTTTAACTAATTTTATGCTGCAGATTTCCACAGCGGATATCACCCTTTGCAATGCATGGGTGTTGTACAGTAGTAAAGGAAATTATGGTTACATTCCTGGTGGTTTAGGGTAGTGAAGGGATCAATGTTAGCACCCCTGGGGGTTTTGGGCAAAGAGGTTGCATGGAAGCATATATTTATTTATGAATGTATTTTTTAAAACATTTTTTAAACATATATTGTCACCAACATGCCTCTCTGGGGCTCGGGCACTGTAGTGCGGTGTCAGACCCACTGCCAGGCCACGCCTCCCAGTTGATGTGTCGCTTAGGCCACTCCCCTTGGTGAGGCAAAACCTAGGTCACGCCCCCTCGGTGGGCCACTTTAGCCACTCCCCTGGTGATGCACCACCTCAGCCACGCCCCTGGCGATGCAACACTTGGGCCACTCACCCTGCTGAGGTGACACTTGAGCCATGTCCCCTGGTGATGTAAGCACACATGCTTGCTGGGGGTGATTAGTTCTCTATTTAAGGCTTGTTTCACAAGAACGTTGCAAAAAAAGCGGATGACGTCCGTATGGCATCCATTTTTTTTGCAAAACGGACAAGACTAGGACATGTTCTATTTTTTTTTGCGGGGCTACGGAACGGACATACAGATGCGGACAGCACACAGTGTGCTGTCAGTATTTTTTGCTGACCCATAGAAATGAATGGGTCCGCATTTTATCAGCAAAAAATACGGATCGGAGCCTGCAAAATATACTGTCGTTTAAAAGTGGCCTAAAGCACCTGTTGGCAATAATCCTTGCCAGTTGTAGGTTTTCCTTTGCTCTGCTCCTGTGTGTTTTTTGGATTGATTATATTTGGACTTTACTTCAGCTTGCCTTGGACCTCTCTCTTTGCTCTTTGATTTTGTACCCTGGTTCCCGTCCGGTTTGACCCTAGACTTGGCTATTTATGACTACCCTTTTCTGTGTGTTTGTCAGTTGTGTTTTCTATTGTGTGTGAACAGGTCCCTACGGTTTTCACCGCGGGTGCTTGTTATGGCTCCTTGAACTTATCAGTACAGATAGAGATGGTCAGGGGTGCACTGGGAACTTAAAGTGGCCCAGGAAAAAATGCCCATCAAAATTGATGGAAGGCAGGGCCAGCAATACCATATTGTGGCACATTTTACCACCTCAACAGAGCCAAATACCACAGTCCATCATATAATTCTGCCAGCAGCACAAAATACATCCCCAAAAACTTCCATTGGCCTGCCATGAGGAGAGCCCAGGTGGCCCCCTGGACATCGATCTACCGGGAAATTTTCCTGTAAGGCCTATGGCCAATCCACCCCTGGGGACGGTCCCCTAGTTATGGACTTGCCACTTAGGGCTTGCTCTGCAAGTAGGCAGGGGCACTTGGGTTCCAGCTAGGGCTCACTGTGTGAGTGGTCTCCCTGTCTATAGCCGTGACATATATCTTCATTGACCTAAGGGAAAATATAATGAAATAATCAGAAAAGTCATATTTATAAAAATATCAGCAAATCATGGTTATACCAGCCCACATTTTGTGAGCTGGCCATCATGATATTTGGAAACACTATTAAAGCTAATTTTTTTTTCAGGGAAGACAGGACTGAATAATTTATATGGAAAGTGTAGACCAAGTCAGTCAAGAACAATGAAGTCATATGCTTTCCAGTAACACCACGAAGGCTAAAACTTGGACATTTCTCCAGTATTCTGGGGTTCAGAGATACTAGTTAGATAGCGGTAGGTCTGTGACAATGTAATGGCAGCGTGTAACTGCAGAAGCAAACCATACATTAGTATGCATGTCATTGTAATACCATTTTTAACATAATATAATAAAGGACAAAAAAAACTCAAGTAATGTTATATATGGCTGTATAAATACAGATGTCCAGCCAACAATTATGGGCAGTGGAACAAAAAGACTTTCTTCAACCCCTAAAGGGTCCATTTACACAGGCAGATAATCAATCCTAAACAAACACATTTAAATATAGCCGATCATTGTACCATATAGAGGCAAAGGATTGTTTGCCAATTGCTATTGCTAGGCTGACAGTCATTTTCCAAAATCCAATATTATAGACTAAGGTTGCATTTAGCACCAGATTGTTGAGAAGGAAGCGTTCTTTCCCAACAGTTGGCTGCTTGTAAAGTGGAGATGAAGTTCTGCATTTAGTTTCAAGAGGAATGTTAGGCTACTTTCACATATGCGTTTTGGTTTCCGGTTTTGAGATCCTCTGTTCAGTTTCATTTAACACATCAGGATGCATCCATTCTGTTAGGATGTGGCTGTGTTAAACCAAAACGGAACAAACCAGATCCATAGTTACATAGTTTAGTTACATAGTTTACAAGGCCGAAAAAAAGACATCTGTCCATCCAGTTCGGCCTGTTTTCCTACAAGTTGATCCAGAGGAAGGCAAAAAAAACCCTGTGAGGTAGAAGCCAGTTTTCCCCACTTTAGGGAAAAAAATTCCTTCCCGATTCCAATCAGGCAATCAGAATTACTCCCTGGATCAACAACCCCTGTCTAGTAAATATAACCTGTAATATTATTACCCTCCAAAAATACATCCAAGCCCCTCTTGAACTCTTTTAGTGAACTTACCATCACCACCTCCTGAGGCAGAGAGTTCCATAGTCTCACTGCTCTTACCGTAAAGAATCCTCTTCTATGTTTGTGTACAAACCTTCTTTCCTCCAGACGCAGAGGATGTCCCCTCGTCACAGTCACAGTCCTGGGGATAAATAGATCGTGGGAGAGATCTCTGTACTGACCTCTGATATATTTATACATAGTTATTAGATCTCCCCTCAGTCGTCTTTTTTCTAAAGTGAATAAGCCTAATTTTGATAATCTTTCTGGGTACTGTAGTCCACCCATTCCAGTTATGACTTTAGTAGATCCGTCACTAAAGACATTGTAAGTAACAGATTTGTTTTATTCGGATCCTAAAACACCCGATCTGTCATATTGACTTACATTGTGTAATCCAGTTTGTTCTGTTTCGATGACCGGACACAAAACCTCAGCTTGCAGCGGTTTTGTGTCCGGTCACAAAACGGAAGGCTGACAGAATGGAAGACATCCTGATGCATCCGGATCTCTTTACATTCAGAATGCATAGGGACAAAACAGAATCATTTTGGTCCAGTTTTCAGATCCTCTGCCGGATCTCAAAACTGAAAAGCCAAAACGCAAGTGTGAAAGTAGCCTAATTTCTACAGAGGGATCACTTGAAGAATCAGTTACCGGTAGATAAAAATCCAATCTATTGCAGCACAGTTTGACTGTCCCCATGGACAAGATTCTTTCACAGATCCCATTGAAATTAGTGGGATCCATAAAAAATATTTCATATTTTCCTCAATTTTAAGAGATCTGAAGAGGCTGAATACAAATTTGAATGAATGGCTATGTACTGTATTTCTACTATAGACCAAGGGATCTGTATGCAAACTGTAGCTGGCCACAGGGACATGAAAGTTGCTTTGTTTGTGGGTTGTGTAATGGGAATGAGCTATGTTTTTTGGAAGATGCTGGAAGGCTACCTGCACACTTTTTTCTGCAATGATTCTTGTGCGCAAAAGCATAATACAGAACCAGCAAAGTGTATGAGTTTAGATAAATGTCATGTACACTTTCCTTTTTTTTTCTTCCGTGCAGAAATTGCACATTTAGAAATCCGCAGCATGTGAATTGTTTGTGTGATGTATGGTGTGGATGTCACCCTTTTCAATGGAAGGGTGAGATCTGCAACAAAACTGCATTAAATTTGCAACAAAATCTGCAAGTAACATATGGACTCTGATGCGGATTTGTTGCGGAAACGCACAGAAATCCGCACTGAACTTCATGCACAATTGTGCAAGTCTTACCCACACCTGTGTGCAGGTAGCGCAACTACAACAGACAAGCTTCTTTTAGGCAAATGTACAGTAGATAGAAGCTTAACGGGATATTCCTGATAGTACTGACATGGAGCAAGTTTTTTGGTAAGATGAATAAAAAAATGGTAATATAAAATGAGTATAAAATACAGTATATAAAAGTATATACATTTAAGACGCTGGTCTTAATAAAGTCCTAAGCTGGTGATGGATCCGCTGAAGTTATGAAGAGGCCTCTCCATAACTTCATCGCATCCAGCGCCAGTTCGAAGGCAGCCTTCTTGCTGTCTTACATTTAGACCATTTTCTATGCCTAAAACAGACATAGAAAAAGGTGAATGAGACGGCCCTGCCGGCCTGCCCCCTTTCCAACTCACGCTATGCCCACAATTTTAGATCTGGCATGAGCTGGGCGAGGTCGCAAATAGCGGCGCAACTAACCGTTGGACCGCCATCTGTGCCTGAAATATGCCTAATGTAGTAGTATTTTTTATATTCTATATTTTTTAGCTATAGCAGTGTCTAATGCAGTAAACTGTTCCACCACAAAAAATTGTAATCATTGTCTAAAAAATTCCTTATTTCATTCAATCTAGTTCTAAGTAGAATCAAGATTCAGCTATCACAGAGGTCTATACTAGTGACAGTGACCCCTTTTATCCCACTCCTTTCATTAACAAGCACAGCTGTTCCAGATCCCTGCTCTCCCCTTTTTTGGTTTCAGGCTTCTGATCAATGACCATTTAGCAGGGTGACAGATGTGCTCCGTGCCATTAGTAAGCTCCCAGGAGGAATCTATGAGGAAAGAATCACTTATGTGATGGCCAAAATGCCATTGAAGAAAAACGGTTAATTTTAAGATGGTGTTTTTATGTTACATAGAATACTACAATATAACCTTGAAACCCAAGGAGTGTAGCAAAACATCAAATGAAATAAATTGATGGAGCCTTTGGCAAATGAATTGTCTGTAATGTTTGTGATATGAAATTTCAAGTCTAATATTAAATGTGAAGATGCAGCTGAGGTTTCATGCACACAGAGTCAGAAAAGCGGCGGGTCCCGATGTCTCTGTAGCACAAAGCTATAATAACCTTATAATAGAAATGTTTCTTTCTCTAATCCATACCCAATAATATGCCATCTGATGGAGCATGAACAATCTTGTGTATGCCCCCACCTCTGTGGATTCTAAAGGCACGAGAAGATAATCGCATAAAAAATCATATTACTGAGCGCAAGTGATCAATTATCAAGTAGGCCCCCTCTACAGTATGACATTATAGACAGTGCCACTGTAGGCAATTGACGGAGTGGCTGATGGGTCTCGTCTGAGAGAGCAATCTTGACTAGCCACAGAATTGGGGGTTGCACAGGAGTAAGGGGTTGCAAAGAAGTGACTGTGGGGGGGCCCGATTCAAAAATTTGCTGTGGGGCCCAGTCATTTCTAGTTACGCCACTGCCAAGCATGTCATGTTAATTACTTCAACCGGAAATACATGCGTAAACCACAAAAGGGTGTGGATTCAAAATAAGTTACTTCTTCAAGTGTTCTCCTATTGGAAAAAAGTGGGAAACACGTCAAATGTTGTTTTTTCATTTCCTTGCTTCTGAACTCCGAGCAAATATTCGCCAAACACTGAACTCCACAATCCTCCAACAAATGAACATATCGAATCCAATATTTCCTTGACAAGGTGATATTTTGCCCACAAGCTCATCTTTCAACCACGTGGTCTCAACTGAAGACAAAATGGAGATTTCATACAGGAGAGAAGGTGGTCTTTGGTGGTAAAGAAGGTGGAACCTTTTTAACACACCTTCAAGGGGATAACACACAGTTGCTTTTTTCATAAACACCACCCACACAGTTAATTAGCTTTTTCTGTAAATGCAACTTCCTGATAAACGATCTACTACATGATCACACTTACACAATAATCTGTGCATCTAAAGTGAATAAATGGGTCAAATTTGAACCAGATTGTAGAACATTTGGAAGAATGATGATACATAGGAAATCCATGTATTTGGTATTTTGTATCTACTCTTATTTCTTTCCATTTGCATCTTTTTACATTGCATGTTAGTGACACTCAGATTAGTATGGTGGGAAATAGATACCTGTGTAGAACTTCTAGCAACAGAAGTGTTGCTGTTACTCCTAGAGGCTTAGCTCTGATCACGCTGTCTGGTCCTGTCAATCAAAGTGGAGAGAGCGTGGTAGTTACAGAGAGGGCTGAGCCTCTAGGTGTAACGGCAACACCCCCGTTGTTCGTGAAGGCTCATTTGTACATGTAAATCCTTCATCTTTCTCAGCAATGTGGACACATATGAACACGGGACCAACACAGATGACTTCAGCTGCCAAGCACACATACAACAGGTCAGCCAGTGTCATAGGTACAAATCTGCTGCCAGATGCCCTTTAAGCTTATCATTGATAATTAAATCATCCAAATGTGTGAACTTTTGTGTTATCCACCAGAAGAAGGAAGATATTCCAACCCAGGGGACACAGGGGTTAGACAGTGTGGGGGGCAGGAGGTCATTGGAGAAACCAAAGATTAATAAGTAGAGTAAGTGAGGAAGGACCACTATTTTTATAGCATGGATTCTAACTAACCATGATAGAAGGGTGAGTCCAATTTCTTCAGGTTGTTTGTAATGGACTTTAACATTGAAGAGTTTGTAGTCTAGTAGAGACTGTCTACAGGGGGTGTTATGGCAAATTCAAAATATAAGAGGGGACAAATGACGTAACAAAAATCCAATAGGTTTTTGTGCGCATCGAGAAAAATTACTGAAAATATTTCAGATTTGGTGCCATTGATATCTAGAACCTGAAATGCTGGTAAAATATTCCAATAACCTAATAATGGTATTTAAAGGATATGTACGCCTTTGGGGGCAATTTTTTTAAACTATTGCATTCAACTCATTTTGATTTTAAATCATTTTTTCAATTGGTCTTTATTAAAAAATATGGAGCATTTTTTTGTGTAAAGAGCTGAGATGCTCTAGTAGCACCCACTGGATTTTCTTTCTTTTCCGCTGATGTGCTCCTTATCTCTGCTATGACTTATAAACACTCACTATATCTCAGTTCTTATTTTACTGATAAGAATGTGGCTTAAATAAGTTTAGAGATAAGGTTTATTAGATGACCAGTGAAAGTACCAGTCACACAGTTAGAAAAATAGATAACCTTTTTTAATAAATATTTTTTTGCCAAAAATAAGCAAAATGTAGTCATAAACAAAAATTGCCTCCGAAGGTGTACATAGCCTTAAATGAGAGATAACATTAGTTTGTCATCTGCCTTCTCCTTGCTACCCAATGTGAGCACTGGAGATAATGAATATACTTTTTACATGCTAAAACATTATTCATCATTTTTTAATTCCCACTGATGCAAAGAAATGGTACATAAAACACAATAAATAGTGTAGACATACAGTACAGACCAAAAGTTTGGGCAATCCTTCTAATTCAAAGAGTTTTCTGTATTTTCATGACTATGAAAATTGTAGATTCACACTGAATGCATCAAAACTATGAATTAAAACATGTGGAATTATATACTTAACAAAAAAGTGTGAAACAACTGAAAATATGTCCTATTTTCTAGGTTCTGCAAAGTAGCCACCTTTTGCTTTGATTACTGCTTTGCACACTCTTGGCATTCTCTTGATGAGCTTCAAGAGGTAGTCACCTGAAATGGTATTCCAACAGTCTTGAAGGAGTTCCCAGAGATGCTTAGCACTTGTTGGCCCTTTTGCCTTCACTCTGCGGTCCAGCTCACCCCAAACCATCTCGATTGGGTTCAGGTCTGGTGACTGTGGAGGCCAGGTCATCTGGCGTAGCACCCCATCACTCTCCTTCACGGTCAAATAGCCATTACACAGCCTGGAGATGTGTTTGGGGTCATTGTCCTGTTGATAAATAAATGATGGTCCAACTAAACGCAAACCGGATGGAATAACATGCCGCTGCAAGATGCTGTGGTAGCCATGCTGGTTCAATATGCCTTCAATTTTGAATAAATCCCCAACAGTGTCACCAGCAAAGCACCCCCACACCATCACACCTCCTCCTCCATGCTTCACGGTGGAAACCAGGCATGTAGAGTCCATCCGTTCACCTTTTCTGCGTCGCACAAAGACACGGTGGTTGGAACCAAAGATCTCAAATTTGGACTCATCAGACCAAAGCACAGATTTCCACTGGTCTAATGTCCATTCCTTGAGTTCTTTAGCCCAAACAAGTCTCTTCTGCTTATTGCCTGTACTTAGCAGTGGTTTCCTAGCAGCTATTTTACCATGAAGGCCTGCTGCACACAGTCTCCTCTTAACAGTTGTTGTAGAGATGTGTCTGCTGTTAGAACTCTGTGTGGCTTTGACCTGGTCTCTAATCTGAGCTGCTGTTAACCTGCGATTTCTGAGGCTGGTGACTCGGATGAACTTATCCTCCGCAGCAGAGATGACTCTTGGTCTTCCTTTCCTGGGACGGTCCTCATGTGAGCCAGTTTCTTTGTAGCGCTTGATGGTTTTTGCGACTGCACTTGGGGACACTTTCAAAGTTTTCCCAATTTTTTCGGACTGACTGACCTTCATTTCTTAAAGTAATGATGGCCACTCATTTTTCTTTACTTAGCTGCTTTTTTCTTGCCATAATACAAATTCTAACAGTCTATTCAGTAGGACTATCAGCTGTGTATCCACCTGACTTCTGCCCAACACAACTCATGGTCCCAACCCAATTTATAAGGCAAGAAATCCCACTTATTAAACCTGACAGGGCACAACTGTGAAGTGAAAACCATTTCAGGTGACTACCTCTTGAAGCTCATCAAGAGAATGCCAATAGTGTGCAAAGCAGTAATCAAAGCAAAAGGTGGCTACTTTGAAGAACCTAGAATATAAGACATATTTTCAGTTGTTTCACACTTTTTTGTTAAGTATATAATTCCACATGTGTTAATTCATAGTTTTGATGCCTTCAGTGTGAATCTACAATTTTCATAGTCATGAAAATACAGAAAACTCTTAGAATGAGAAGGTGTGTCCAAACTTTTGGTCTGTACTGTATTTTATGAAGGGAAGGACATTAATGAATGAAGGACATTAAATGAGTTATCTCCTTCTGATAGCACCTTTCCAGAAGGTCCTTCTCCAAAGCATCACTTTAAATGACAATTGATGTGTAAGATATCAACTTTCTTTTGACAGAATAAGATTAAGTGAAATTAATTAGTATCACTTCAAGAAGCATTAAAATACAGATACATTGAGTAATTTTAAAAACCTTCTCCATCATACGGTAGATTAGAAGTGTTCACTTTACAGAAAACTCAGTGACTCAGTGACTGCAATTCCATTATTATATAAAGGGAAAAAGGCAGCATTATTAGTTTCTATTTTTTGGTTTACTAAAAAGGTGTTCTTTAAAGGGAACCTATCACCTGCACTATGCTGCCCTCCCTGATGGCAGCATATTGTAGTGACAGACCCGCTAATTTCAGTGGTCTGTCATTGCAGTGATGACAGTCAATACTTTTAGAGTGCTGACCTGCCAACCCCAGTAGCACGCACCATCTGGTCCAATGCTGCTTGCTGGTCCACCCTCTCCCACCCCAGGAGTATGACTGACAGATTTCTCTCCTATGCACAACCTATCCACCCTCTAGAAGGGTCCATTCAGACATCCGTAAGTTTTTTGCAATCCGCAAAACACGGATACCAGCTGTGTGCGTTCTGCATTTTGCGGACCGCACATGGCTGGCCCTATGATAGAAATGCTTATTCTTGGGGGCCGCGGAATGGAACTACGAATGCGGATAGCACATGGTGTGCTGTCCACATCTTTTGCGGCCCCATTGAAATGAAGGAGTCTGCACCTGTTCTGCAAAATTGCGGAACGGATGCAGAGCCAGAATTACGGACGTGTGAATGGACTCTAATCGGAAGGATAATCTCACATATATAAGTCACTTTTACTCCTGTAATCGGAAGGGGTGCTGAGTGGGTGTTCTTGTTAGTCATATTTGGGGGTGATGTCCGTAATTTCATACCCAGCTACAGCCCTTCTGCCTAATTATAGAACAGAATTAATATTAGCTAATACACAAGCTTATTTGCTCTTTCCCAGCTCAAAATTTTATATGAATTTTGGATTTTAATTATTGCCATTTTTTAGTTTGTTGCTGGAAGTTTATGTTTTATGATGTGTAAAAGTGGATGTATTGCAATTGGTTCAAAGATCAATGCGAGGGGGTGGAATAAATAGCAGAGTCTAACAGGAAGGGATATGGTCCATTACCAGTAAGCAGCAGCTGTCTGTGCCTTTCCATTAGCTGGTAATTGCAATGGTCTGGCATGGATGTTCCCTGAGGAGGATGTAATGCATTTATTCTGGCATCAGTTTAGCCATTTTTCTTTTCCTCTTTTATTCTTCTCTTTGAGCCAGCTACTCTACTAATATCTGTTCCCTGACAGAAATGACATAGTAATAAATGTCCAATAATCTTATCCAAGTAATGGTTTTAAAGGAGGCACATGTCTATTATGTAATCTAATCCTATATTCTCCATTGATATCCACAGCTCCTTTCAAAATCCTGCCGATACATTGACTGGAAAAGTCAGATCCATCATGATACAAACCCTTTGAATGGGTTCTCCCATTCATCCTTTTACACCAAAAGTCCAGAAAGGCAGCTGTTTTAGTAATTACATATTTTAGTAAGTAAATTTTACTTCTATCATAATTTTTAACTTTCATGTGTTAACTTTCTTGATGCTGCTGCTGGAGGGCACTGGGCAGAATCAGTCTCCTTCCTCCTCTGACAGCTGACAATATTTTGCTGAAGGAGCTTTTAATAACAAATGGCAGTATTGCCCATTCCAACCAATCAGATCACTTCTTTCATTTTATGCTGGAAAAATGATGTTCGAGTGGCTCATAAGGACACACCCATAGATATTCTGCAGAGCATATTTGGTATCAGCCTTTATTACAAGGGGACCAACTGGCGTGTAGTTTCCCTTCCCTGCCCAGTAAAATAACCATACCCTTCAGAGGGGAAGCTGATCTTTGTAGCAGCTCTGTAGCCTAGCTAACAAAGGGGATCCTTAGAGGGGGACTACCCTCTATTACAGCCATATGCTCTAAGGTTGACTACAACTTAAAATAAAATATAATTTAGCAAAACTTTTACAGTCAGATGTAAACATGGACCAGCATAGGCTGTGAATTTTACAAGTAGCCACCAGTAATACTTAGTATAGAGTTCCATTAACATAATCCTACAACGTGAACAGGATTTATCTTCATGGTGCATGTTGCTATGGTATACAACACAGTGTTCTGTTTATTGTTCCTTAGATGTTGTAAGACTACAGTCCCCAGCATGCCCTGATGATGTTAGAACATGCTGGGCATAGTAGTTGTAGAACCTCTGTATCTTCTAAGGTGGCAGAGGGACCCTTGGGCACCCTTAGGCACTGGGGCATGGGTTTGACTGCTCCCTGTACCCTCTTAGCTACATGTTGGACTAAAAAATAGACATCTTTGTAAATCTAAGTATAATGGTGCATAGTTCATTTATGACTATGAACAAAATCTAGTGCTGGATTTTTTTAATTGCAATCATTCTGATTTTTGAAAAACAATATAAATTCGATTTGATTCTCTTTATGTCGATTTTGTTCCACAAAAAAATAGAGCATGTCCTATTCTTGTCCATTTTGTGGACAAGGACAGGCATTGTTACAATGGATCCATAAAAAAAAACCGGATGCAACATGGATGTCATGTTTTTTTTTTGCGGACCGCAAAATGCATACGGTCGTGTGCCTGATTGCTTATACTGAGGATAAGTGATCAGTATACTAGCACTGCACAACTCCTTTAAATTAAAATGATGCTCGATAACAATTATGCAGTCAGGAATATATTTTTGCGCCATCATTTTGGTTCCTTTAAAGGGTACGTATTAAGGGGGGGCATTTATGAAGGCTGTTGCTCTAGTTTTCTGACGTTAAATTGTCATGTTTTAGCTGACGCGACAATTGCCTTCTTATGCCACTTTCAGTAGTGGAGTAAGAAGTTGGTCTTTGTCGGAATATAGATCACATTTAAGGTGCATTTATGATGTGCGGCACTGATAAATGTCACACAAAATGTCGCAGCCTGGTAACCCCCTGGCATACAATCACTTAAAAATGAGAAACCACATTGCATGTGCGCCGAAATCATAAAACCCATGCTTCATCTCATCAATTTGGCACAACACAAAAAACCAAAGGCAGACTTAAAAGTGACAGAAAAAATAGCGCAATTTATAAATGTCCCCCTTTGTGTATAGATTGGAACTTTTCATGTTTCATTGTGAACAAAATAGATTATAAGCTACTGAAAATTTGCCGATTCTGACCCCAAACTAAAGAAATCTGTTCCGATATTTTTATTACTGCGGGAAATTTTGGTTTTCTTACATTTAATATTTAGAGATGCAAAGTGCTGGTCTACAAAAACCACTTTCTAAATTTACTGCAGGATATCAAGATGCAGAAATCTGCAACATCATTGCCTACTTTCCTGTAAAATGGCTTGAACAAAGTCCCAAAGTAGAATGTGCAGAGATGCCAGTAGCAGACAGTGTGGGTGTGGTGGGATGGAGAAGCAGGCCCCCTCCTCCCTGAGGCCAGGATAATTGATCCATGTGGTCCCACAGGGAGGGGCACAGTGATGCTTCCTGCAGTCTTATAAAGCAGCCTGCTTGAGACACAGACTCTCTCCACAGCTTCTCAGAAGACCTAGTGTACAGCATCGCTGTAGCAACTTGGAGCAGCAATATCTCTCTCATCATCATGAGTCACTCTGGACTAAGGACCACTTCTACTTCTTACAGACGCACTTTTGGGGCTCCTCTTCTTTCCCCAGTGTCTTACTCCTCATCATCTAGATTTTCAACCTCAAGGCACTTGGGGAGCCCCTCCCCAGGCCCCTCCAGTCGTTCCTCATCAGCCTACAGGGTGAGGTCCAGCACCCCAATCCGGGTCACAGACAGGGTGGACTTCTCAGTGGCTGAGGCCCTCAACCAGGAGTTCCTGACCACACGCAGTAATGAAAAGGCAGAACTGCAAGAACTCAATGATCGCTTTGCCAGTTTCATTGAGAAGGTTCGTTATTTGGAGCAGCAAAATGCTGTGCTGGTGACTGAGATCAATCAAGCCAGGTCTAAGGAGCCCACAAGGGCTGCAGACCTGTGCCAACAAGAGTTGAGAGAATTGAGAAGACAGCTGGATGCCCTGGGCAAAGACAAGGACCATATCCAGGTAGAAAGAGACAACTTGGCTGAGGATCTCAGTTTTCTCAAGCAGAGGTGAGAGTCTGGGGACAGGGGTAGCAAGAGTCTCAGCAAGAGCTACTAAGATATTCATATTATAAAATTGGTACTCTTCAACAGATGGATGATGGGGAACATCTGTTGGACTTTGGTAGAGTGATGGTATGTTAATAGAGAATGCGATTTATCATTTTATGAAAGTGATATGTGTCATGTCACCTAGTTGTAATACATTGTGCAAAACCCTCATGTGTTTTCAAACCTGTCATGGACACAAAACGTTATATACATGAAACCAGTTGAATTACTGATATTGGCTAATCACTTATTCTAATAGACCCTGCAATATGTAGCATGCATAAAACAGCATTAATCTTTCTTAAGATACATCATACCACAGAGGAATGAGCACCGCCAACAGGTAATAATATCTAGAACACATGGGGTTTGGTTCTTCGTAAAGATGGAAACACAGAAGTAGACATGTCTGTCTGCCTATCCAGTATAGTTTGTATTCTAGCAACTAGGGAATAAAAATATAGAATAGAATAAAATGTAGAATAAAAAACAATATTCTTAATAGTATATGTATTGCCACAGAGGGATGAGTGCCGCCTACAGGTAGCCCTCGCTAGAACACAAAGGGTGTGGTTCTCCGTAAAGATGGAAATGTAGCATTTGACCTGTCTATCAGCCCCTCTAGTATAGTTTGTACTCCAGCAACTAGGGAATAAAATATATAATAGAATAAAATATAGAATAAACAATAAAATATTCCTAATAGTATACGTATTTCCACAGAGGGATGAGTGCCGCCAACAGGTAGCCATCGCTAGAACACAAGGGGTGTGGTTCTCAGTAAAGATGAAAATTTTGCATTTGACCTATCTATCAGCCCCTCCAGTATACTTTATATTCTAGAAACTAGGGAATAAGAATATATAATAAAATAGAATATAGAATAAAAAAAATCCTAATAGTATATGTATTTCCACAGAGGGATGAGTGCCACCAACAGGTAGCCATCGCTAGAACAAATGGGGTGTGGTTCTCCGTAAAGATGAAAATTTAGCATATTTAGACTTATCAGCCCCTCCAGTATAGTTTATATTCTAGCAAATAGGGAATAAAAATATATAATAAAATAAAATATAGAATAAAAAATAAAATATCCCTAATAGTATAGGTATTAGAGTTGTTTATTCAGTTATTCTAGATGTTTTGACATGATTTTACTCAAGTTTATTTTGAAGATAAGTTTTTTTTTTGTTCTTAATTTGTTTTTGCCTGTGTCGATTCTAATAACTTTTTGAGTCCTCAATTTTCCTAGTAAGTTCCCATTAGAGTTCTTGAGAATGTAGCCTGAGGATGTATTCATTGATAGGGGATAACTGATGTGGAAACATTAGTTTGTTAAAGATGTAGCATACTTTTGCTGCCTCAGGTATTCATACTTGTGAATGTATTACCATAACATTAAGGAAGCATTTCTGCTTTTGTTCTCTTACTTTTCCCATGGAATATCTCACCCATCAGGTCACTGTGAAGAAAGGGACATGTTTAGTATGCTGACCCCACGACATAGCATGGCTGTAGGTCTGCCATTATTGATGCCATGGGTATTTTTCTCACTGAATTAAGTAATAAAGCTAATTTATCATTTTAGCCTTGTGTGGGGCACTAAACCTTCAGTCTACCTTTTCTCTATTGACTCTGTAGTTGAGGGTTAGTATTTTTTGCCTAGACCAACCACCTAGGCTGAAAGCTTCTTAAAGTTTGCTTAAGGGTATTCCTATCTCAGACACTAATGTGATATGGCTAGGATATGCTTTCAATGTCAAATAGGTGGGGCTTCCATCTCTGGGACCTGCTCCTATATCCAGAACGGGACCCCCCAAAGTAATGGAGACACACTGACTTGGCTATTTCCGTCAGTCCCATAGAGGTTAATGGAGAGGTGACTGTGCGTGAGCGGTGTGCTCTCTATTCACCGGCATGGGACGTCTGAAAAAAGCCGAGTGTAAGAAGGTGGGGTGGGGATGCCATCCAGAACCTTCACCACTCCTGAAAACGAGACTGTCCTATAATTATTTTCAGTATAATAGTGACTGTGCATGAGCTGTTATTAAAGTCAGACTACCCCTTTATAGTGCTAAATCTGGTTAATAATATTAATTACTGTTGTATAATAGCCTACTATGTTTTATATTGTATGGTGCATCATATATACTGATGCCAGGGGTGTTGCTATAGGGAAAGCAAAGGAGGTGGCTGCTTTGGGGCTGGAACTCATAAGGGACATATCCAGGAAGAGAACTAAAAGATTTTACTGTTAGGACCCCCTTTACACTATTATAAAATCTCATTATATGGTTGCAAACAAGTTGATGGGGGGGGGGGGAAGGAGTGGGGGGCAATTCAAGAATTTGCTGTGGGTCCCAGTCATTTCTCGTTACGCCACTGACTGATGCTTTGTATTGACTAAAAGGACTTTATGCAACACAATGTCATCTAACATGACACAATGTCACCTAATCATAATGATTATTTCACTTAGTTAGTTTCACTTGAGAGATCACTTAATGAGGACCTTTCACTACTCCTTGTCTATTTTCCTAAATCATTTTATTTCCCATGCAATAATGATTCTGGGGCATTTTTTCACATAACTAGTAGTCCCATTACTCAGATACTGCTACTCGAAGTTTATTAATGAATTTTCAAACATGTATTACTAGTTGGGATGTGTCCCTGCATGGTCTGACACTGATTGGGCTATGTTATAGTGTGCAGGGACACACTCCCATTGGGTAACATCCTGTGGCAGATTCATTAATAAACTTCTAGTAGCAATCGCTAAGGAATAGAACATAGAGTTATATGAAAAATGCACCAGAATTATTGCACAGGGATTACAATTATTTAATGAAACAGATATGCTGGGAGAGATGACACCGAATATTTATTCCCCTAGTTAAAGCCAGTAGGTGACAAACATGTTTTTCTATTTTGTTTTTATTTTCTTATTGTAGATTTTTAAATTCTACTTTCTGAACATGATTATGGGGGCAGCCATCTTTCCTGAGATGCATTTAGAGATATGCTATAGATATTGGCCATAGACACAATGGAGGGGATTTATCAAAACTGGTGCAAAGGAAAACTGGCTTAGTTGCCCATAGTAACCAATCAGATTCCACTTTTTATTTTTCAGAAAATGAAAGGTGGAATCTGATTGGTTGCTAAGGGAAACTAAACCAGTTTTCTTTTGCACCAGTTTTGATAAATCTACCCTAATTGCCTATTTTCAATAATGCAGCCTGCTGGAGCTCTTGTTTTTTTCAGATATTTTCACATCACCTTCTCTATAGGGGAAAATGGAATTCAAAATTCATGTGTATAAGGACCTAAAAACATTTAATAAACGTGCAGAATGGTATGTGTTCCAGAATTAACTCAATTTGAATCTGCTCATCTATTGCTGCATATTGTCTTTTTATGGGCAGATTGACCATTACTGATCACTTTCAGGGTGTGGCAGAGGGTTTCTCCTTGAAGATCTGGCAGATGTCCAGCCAGACTGTCTGTGCTAGACATAAAGGTCGGACAATAGACCATTAGCATATCAGAACAAAAATGAAATAAAATTAGATATATACATTTCCCACTGTCCGTTTACTTTTTCTGTAGACTCGATGAAGAAATCCACAAGAGAGAAGATGCTGAGAACAATTTAGTTCTGTTCAGGAAGGTAAGTGAGCATAGGTGCAAAAATCCCATATGAGCCCTCCAATAATGACTGTATTATCGATACATATTTTATCATGTATTTACTGAAATGCCTGATGGTAAATAGCTCAAACAAGTTCCCAAATTCTTCCATTTAATTACCATAGACATAACCATTGTCATGGGCAAGTAATTTAGTAATGAAAGGATTGAAAGCATTTTGAATCCAGTAATACTAAGCATACATGATTATTATAAAGCTCTTTTCCATCTATTTCTGGTACATGTTTGGCATCTACACAGGAAAAATCTTGCATACAGCATATGCCAAATGTGTAGGTGTTACATACGGCTGAACACATTGCCCACTGACCCCTTTCCATTTCTGGTGCATGTTTGGCATCTACACAGGAAAAATCTTGCATACAGCATATGCCAAATGTGTAGGTGTTACATACAGATGAACACATTGCCCACTGACTCCACTGAAAAAAATTAAAAACAACCTTTATAATGCTTGCTATACTTTTTTTTTGGGTGAATTCTCTTGTATCAGAAAACATAGTTGTCTATGTCCCTCCATGTAGTGAGATCCTATGTGTGTTTATCTACCCCTGTAGCCTGAATTAACCATATCCAGCATATTCGGATACTGCCATTCACCATTTACTATAATAAGATTTGGCCAGTTTTTGGCATGAGTGTCGGGTTTCAGCCAGACACAAACTGGTTCATGCACTGTTTTTTGTCCGGCTGAAACCCAGCACTCATACCGGAAACTGGCCAGATGCCATTATCGACAATGGGGTGAGTAGCAGTATCCAGCTATGCCGAATACAATGAACGCTAGTTGATAAATCCCACCTGAACCTTCATTGCAAAGTGCTAGCAATTCATTCATAACTTCTAGTAGCAATAATAACGTAACGTAAGGCACATTAATTATTATTACATGGGAGGATGCCAGTGGTTACTAAAACAGACTTGTCAGGAGAGGTAATGGGTCCTCTTTATTTAAATTAGTTTTTTTTCATCTGACAATACTTAGTGGACTTGTCTGATTTTGTGTAATGTTTGTCCTTGTCCATCAGCATCTCCCCTCTCCCATAGGGCATGCGTGCTTTCTCGGCTCTGCATGTACACAGACTAATCTGTCCCCAGCCTATTACAATGGTTCCCTGAGGTATATACGGCACTTTACCCTATGGGAGAGTGCCTGAGCAATATGCTTCCTAGACTGGTTACTGCAATACACCTTTGCAGGACCTAGAAGGCTAGGATTCTAATTGCTCAGACACCTACTCCTCCATGTAATGGCCTGGTGGCTCCTGCAGTGAGCCCCAGATACCCGTATGTGGGTAAAAGGCTGAATACTAGGGGACCACTTGGATAACACCCTCAGGAGTCAAATCTGTTTAGTGGAACAATGGGTCCACAGCCACTTTGTTATATTTTGTCAATCCCTTGTTATTTATGGCTCCTCGCTTTGCAGGACCAATAAATCAGTGGACATCTATTGACTCCATTGGCCACCTACTAATTCTCCATGTTCTCTAAAGTTTAGATCCATGAATAAACAAACCATTTTAGAACTGGAAAGTATGTGACCACAGTGACAGTGTAATACAGTCTCATACACTATATTTCTAATTACTAATTTCCCTATTAACTGACAGGATGTAGATGATGCAACTCTCTCCCGCTTAGAGCTTGAAAGAAAGATTGAATCTCTGATGGATGAAATAGAATTTCTAAAGAAACTTCATGAAGAGGTAAATCTGTAACACTCATAGTAACCTTAATTATTGGTTTTGCTACAGCCCTGTCTCGCAAAAATTGCTACAATATCATGGTCTTGCACTGTTAAAGGGGTTTTCCCATCTCAGACAATGGGGGCATATCGCTAGGATATGCCCCCATTGTCTTATAGGTGCTGGTCCCACCACTGGGACCCGCACCTATATCGAAAATGGAGCCCCAAAAGAGAAGGAGCGTTCACTGCGCATGTGCAGCCGCCCTCCATTCATTTCTATGGGGTCGCAGAAAATAGCCGAGTGCTGGCTCGGCTACATAGAAATGAATGGGCGTGGTGGCCGTGCTTGCGCGGTGCGCTCCTATTCATTTCTATGAGCGCAGTGGGGAGCTGTGCCTGGTGGTGGCTGGACCCCGGGTTTCCCAGGCGCGGCGCTCCCCGCTCCATTCTCGATATAGGTGCGGGTCCCAGTGGTGGGACCTGCACCTATAAGACAATGGGGGCATATCCTAGCGATATGCCCCCATTGTCTGAGATGGGACAACCCCTTTAATGGTCTTGCAATATCGTGGTCTTGCACTAATTAAAAAACTAAAACATCAATTTCATGTAGTTAAAATGTTCTGGACACGGCTGTCTCCGCCAGTTGCTTATACTTTAAATGAAGCGGCAGCAAGTATGCTTAAATGCCACTCCATCCAAATATCATCTATCCTGTGGATAGGTGACGAATATCTGTTACGGGGAATCTCCTTTAAACTCCACATCCCGTGCTTTGAAATAGCATTGAAGAGGTACTCCATCAAACTTTTTGCCTGCCCTCACCATGTACTATTTACTGGATTTCACAAACTATGTCTGCCCTGACCTTGGTTTGTCCCTGACTACAGTTTTGCCTCATCACCCCAATGGGTCAGCAGTCACTTGAACAGAGACTACTTCAAGATAGCGGCCTGGTGGTTCTCCTGCTACCAAGTCCAGATCCCTGTATAGGGGTCAAAGGGTGTACTTGGAAGTAACTCCATGCCAAATTTGTTTGTGACAAAGTGGGTCCACACCCACTGTATTACATTTGCATCCTTACATTTTGAACCCGTTCATTATAGGCAGTTGTGTCATGTGATCCCCAGTCCAATGCATACTCTCCTATGTAGACAGCAGGTCAGCCTTCCCTGTGTGGCTGACTTCATCTATGAAATACCTTCTTGCCTCTCTGAGGCAAAAGCCACACTTCTTCTTCCGCTGTATACCTGCCTAGACTGCTGCTGAATATATCATTTAAACCTTATCTAGGGCACTAGAAGTGCAGTGATATGGTAGGTTATAAGTTGCATTTTTTTACTGCAACATGTAAACGCACAGCCTGAGGGTATTTATACCTAAATGGATTTTAAACCGGCCGATGCACAGATAATTATCATGATTTCATTTCCATGATAGTATGGGGATAAATGATCATTGTTCATTCCCATACGAAGTGCAGGTGTCAGGCTCAGACTGGCCCGCAAGAGTACCAGAGTATCCTCCAGTGGGTCCAAACTCAAATACCATAGCTCTAATACTATAGGGGCCTCAAAGGTTCAGGAGAAAAAAAATCATTTCTTTGGAGCCACTTGTCTCTAGGGTCCATTTCTTTGATTTAAAGCCTATTAGACTTTATTGATAATAAAGGGGTTGGGCCTCGATAATAATTTCCTCTGGTTGGCCCAAGGAACCTCAGTCTGACACTGGCTCCATTCACTTTAGTAGAGCTTCTGAAAACAGTTGACTGTGACAAGTGAATGTAAACAGCCACAGCCATACACAACCACATCTCCATTGACCAGGGCCCTGTTCTGGAGATAGGAGCAGGTCTCAGTGGATATTCCATAAATGTCCTAGATTGAAATTCCCAGTTCAGTGATGAGAAGGTGAGCAGTTGCACATGTAATCGCCCTCTGCATATAATCAGACCACTTCTCTACTCCATGACTCAAATGTTCACTGCCATCTTGAGATTTTTAAATCATTTATAATTTTTCTAAAAAATATGTTTATGTAGTGTAGGCATATATTGGATATTTGCACGACTTTTTATTTTTATTTTAGAGGGTGTTGTACAAAAAGACTTTCTACGAATTTTTATGCGCTTTTTTTTCCCCACAAATTATGTGTGCTGTTTGGCCTATACTATTAGTATACTGAAGTTTGTAATGTCATCCTAACACAGGAACTCCAAGATGTGCAAGTCTCTGTAAATGTACAAACCATTCATACAGAAATTGAAGCAGCCAAGCAACCTGACTTGACTTCTGCTCTTCGGGATATTCGCAGCCAATATGAGAGCATTGCTGCCAAGAATCTGCAAGAGTCTGAGGAGTGGTATAAATCCAAGGTAACCGGAAAATGTGGACAAGCTATTCTAATAGTCCATTAATAGACCAAATATCTGTCTTTATCTAGGGGGGGTAAAATGTGATTTGAACTAATGTGACACCATTCATGGTAATGTCACTTACAACTTTGACTTTTAATTTTTAATTATCTCAGTCAGCCTAATGTATAGGCTATGATATAATATATGGTAGAGAAGTAAGTTATCATTAGGCAATACATATACAAAAATAATTTCTTCTATAACTGTCGTATAGTTTGCTGACTTGTCTGATGCTGCAAACCGCAATAATGAGGCCTTGCGTCAAGCCAAGCAGGAGATGAACGAATCCCGACGACAGATCCACAGCTTGACCTGTGAAATTGATGGACTTAAAGGAACAGTGAGTATTTTCTTCTCATCACACCTGCTTTTATGTATTTATGTATCTATACCCATTGTTCTGAGTTTTGAAGCAAAACAGTCAGTGGTCCTGACAACTTATGTAAAAAGCTACCGCCAAGTCTTCATAATAGAAAAGCATTCCATAGTCCTAGTGACATGGAGCAGATACAGAATCTACATGAAGAGTATACATCAAGTTTTTCAGCTGATTTTCCTGAATTCCTGTTCTTGACATGAAAACAAGGAATTTTCATACAGCTGACATTAGGGGAGTTCAGTGCAAAGAGATTTTTACAGCTTCAGTTGCATGGTAATTGTAGGAATTCCAATGCACGGAGCTCCCCCTAGTGGTGGCAGCAGGCAGCTGGATTTGTAATACATGGGAAGCAGGAGATTTGTCAGTATATTTATGCCAGTTTTCTGGTGCCAATACATTCTTCAGATTGATTGCCATATTTATAATGTACCTGGTCCACTGTCTCTTACATAGAAATAAATAAAGTGGGTAAGGCTACTTTCACACTAGCGGCAGTGGACATGTCATAGTTTTGGTCCAGCCGCCTCTCGGCAAGTTTGCTGTGCTGCGGCCGGATCAGCGGCCCGCTCCCTTTATAGTGAATGCGTGCACCAGCGGCAGCACGGATCCGGCAGGCTGTACACCCGCCGGAATAGCCTCCCGGAATCCACTGCCACTAGTGTGAAAGTAGCCTAAGGCGGAGGACACATTTTTTTAATTATTACAACTTTTTAAATTAAAATTATCTTCCACTTGATAAAAAAAATCAATTCATCAGAAATCTGGGGATTCATACTTTGCATTTCACATTGACTGACAGTGTTTGATGCATGCATACTGGGAAACTGGGTGGGGCAAGGGGGGCCCATACTAAGGCCTTGTTCACACTTCAGTGTTTGGTCAGTGATTTCCATCAGTGATTTGTGAGCCAAAACCAGAAGTGAAGCCTACACAGAGATAAGGGATAATGGAAAGACATGCACCTGTTCTGTGATTTTTTGACCCGCACATGGTTTTGGCTCACAAATCCCTGATGGAAATCATTGACTAAACACTGAAGTGTGAATGAGGCCTAAGTTTTGCTGTTGGGCTCTATGACACGTTTGTATGCCCCTGGCTGGTACACATGGTTTAGCTTTTTATGTAGTATAGAATAGTGCAGTGTTCTGTGGTGTGCCATACAGAGGCATCTAGAAATAAAAATGTAACTGCACAGTATACATTTTTGAATATTGGAACCTATTGGCAAAATATGGCATTGTATGTCATATGTTTATGTGGATGCCTGTTTTATTGTCCTGTATAGAATGAAGCTCTGATCCGTCAGATGAAGGAGATGGAAGAACAATTTGGGTTAGAAGCATCGAATTACCATGATACCATTGGACGTCTGGAGCAGGAAGTGCAACATATGAAAGAGGAAATGGCTCGTCACTTGAGAGAATACCAAGACCTTCTCAATGTCAAGATGGCATTGGATATTGAGATAGCAACTTACAGGAAACTCCTAGAAGGTGAAGAAAGCAGGTAAAGCTTGATAAGTTGGTGCAAGATAGTCTATGTTAACATTGAGCATTATATAACAATGTACACATACATACTATGCATATATGGATATGTGGAATGTATCTTGTTATGTCAGAGCACAAGGAACACAGCTATATCTGTATCTATAACTTAAAGGGGTTCTTCGGAGCTTTACCTAAATTGTCTTTTTGAGCTAACTTTTGGAAGGAACAGAGTTTCAACAGTACTTACCCTTCTGTTATGACACCAATTTTTGCAATTTTGGATGTGATCACGTGACTGCCAGACTGACTGCAGGTTCTTCTGCTGAAGTCCTGAGCAGATGTGCTCCTGTTTCTTCCTGTTGAGCCACATGTACATTACACAGCTAAACAGGAAGTCACAGGATGACTTCCGGTCAAGACTTGAGAGGAAGAGCCTGCAGCAGGGGCGGATTGGCCATAGACCTTACAGGGAAATTTCCCGGTGGGCCGATGCCCAGGGGACCGTCTGGGCCCTCCAAATGGCCTTCCAGTGGAAGTTTTTGGGGTGTATTTTGTGCTGCTGGCAGTATTTTGTGATGGGACTGTGGTATTTGGCTCTGTTGGGTTGGTATAATGTGCCAGAATATGGTATTGTTGGCCCTGCCTTCCATCAATTTGGACTCAACTACACAACGGGGCCACTTTTAGTATTTTTTCCAGGGCCACTTTAAGTTCCCAGTCCGCCCCTGGCCTGCAGCCATTCAGGTGGTCATGTGATCACAGCGGAGATTGCAGAATCTTCAATGTGACAGAAAGGTAAAGGTCTCTTTACACAGGACAATATTACAGCAGATTGTCTGCTGATCGCTAGTGGAGGAGACCGCTACATTTACATGCCATCGCTCTTCCCCATAAGGACTTGTTGTTTGCCGTCAGGAGATCTGCTGCCGGTAAAAGATCAGATTACACCACATTACATTTACACCACCTGATCATCGCCAACAATTGTTACTATGACCGCTTATTAGCGCTAATCTGTGCAATTCTCAGCCCGAGTAAGGGGCCCTAAAGTAATGCTGAAACTCTCTTCCTTCCACAGGTTATCTGAAAGAGAGAATTTGAGTTAAAAAAAAATGGAGAAATCCTTTAAAGGGAACCTGTCATCTCCGAAACACCCCCTGAGCTAGAGTAAGCGTTGTATAGTGTAAGTGATGCTGAATCCGAATATGTAAGTTTTATCTTCATACTCACTTCCATTCTGATGTTGTGCTCCCACAAACCGGCTGTAAAATGCACTCACTGGACTCCAGTGCTCACTCACATAATGGAGAGGACTCAAAGAAGAGTCCACTCAATGTATTTTACTGCTGGTTTGTGGGAACACAGCGTCGGAATGGAAGTGAGTATGAAGATAAAACTTACATATTCGGATTCAGCACCAGTTACACTATACACCGCTTACTCTAGTTCAGGGGGTGTTTCAGAGCTGACAGATTCCCTTTAAAGGGGTTCTTCAAGTTATATTTATTGATGACCTATCCTCAGGATAGGTCATCAATATCAAATTGGCAGGGGTCCGACACCCAGCACCCATGCCGATCAGCTGTTTGAAGAGAAGGCGCGTGCTGTGCCAACGCTGCCTCCTCTTCATGGTTTACCTGCTCGCCGTAACATCAGTAGCCATGAGCAGGTGTAACTACAAGTCGTCCCATTCACTTCTATGGGAGGATAGGTCATCAATATGAACAGCCCAGAGCACTCCTTTAAGGATATTTTCTGAGCTTATTACTAAAGATATTTTAATAAAACTTTAATTGGATTGTCACCTTTCTAAATGTGTGTCCAGCTTCCCTGCCCTCCCTTTTTCTCACCACTTTGGAAAAGTGGTGTGAGTTGGGAAAACTTGCACATTTTACCACACAAATGGCATGCAACAAAATTAACAACCTATTTACATAACAAGAGTGACATAAGTAGATTAGTAAATGCCCCCCCCCCCCCCCATATTTGGAAAAAAAAAAAATCAGATTTCTCATGCAAGCTTTGTTCTTTTTCAGGATTGTTGTACCGATTCATTCCATGACCTCTCTCAGTATTAAAAGCCCAGGTAGGTGATTCTTCTCCACAGTTGTACTTATATTGTAAAAGGTAACACACAGTGGCGTAGCTACCGGGGGGGCGACGGCTCCGGGCCCAGTGACTCAGGGGGGGCCCCAGCAAGGATGACCTTGCCTTCTATCAGGCGAATACAAGTGAGCGCTTCCATTATGGAAGCGCTCACTTGTATTTAGGGACCCCCATCAGACCTCAGATCAGCCCACCCAGCCACATAGGATTAAAATAAAAAACTTTACTTACCTGTTCTGCGCTGCGGCTGCCCTCCGGTCCGCGCTCTGCTCTCTTCCCTGGCGGCGCGCACTATGACCTGACGCTGCACGCAGCGTCAGGTCATAGTGTGCGCGGGCCAGGGAAGAGAGCGGAGCGCGGACCGGAGGGCAGCCGCAGCGCAGAACAGGTAAGTAAAGTTTTTTATTTTAATCCTATGTGGCTGGGTGGGCTGATATGAGGTCTGATAGGGGCACAGTAGGCTGATATGAGGTCTGATGGGGGCACAGTCTGCTGATATGAGGTCTGATGGGGGCACAGTCTGCTGATCTGAGGTCTGATGGGGGCACAATACGCTGATCTGAGGTCTGATAGGGGCACAGTAGGCTGATATGAGGTCTGATGGGGGCACAGTCTGCTGATATGAGGTCTGATGGGGGCACAGTCTGCTGATCTGAGGTCTGATGGGGGCACAATACGCTGATCTGAGGTCTGATAGGGGCACAGTAGGCTGATATGAGGTCTGATGGGGGCACAGTCTGCTGATATGAGGTCTGATGGGGGCACAATACGCTGATCTGAGGTCTGATGGGAGCACATTAAGCTGATCTGAGGTCTGATGGGGGCACAATACGCTGATGTGAGGTCTGATGGGGGGCACAATACGCTGATCTGAGGTCTGGTGGGGGGCACAGTAGGCTGATGTGAGGTCTGATGGGGGCACATTCTGCTGATCTGAGGTCTGATGGGGGCACAGTACGCTGATCTGAGGTCTGATTGGGCACAATACGCTGATCTGAGGTCTGATGGGGCACAATACGCTGATCTGAGGTCTGATGGGGCACAATACGCTGATCTGAGGTCTGATGGGGGCACAGTACGCTGATCTGAGGTCTGATGGGGGCACAGTACACTGATCTGAGGTCTGATGGGGGCACAGTACGCTGATCTGAGGTCTGATGGGGCACAATACGCTGATCTGAGGTCTGATGGGGGCACATTCTGCTGATCTGAGGTCTGATGGGGGCACAATATGCTGATCTGAGGTCTGATGTGGCACAATACGCTGATCTGAGGTCTGATGGGGGCACATTCTGTTGATCGGAGGTCTGATGGGGGCACAATACGCTGATCTGAGGTCTGATGGGGGCACAGTAGGCTGATGTGAGGACTAATGGGGGCACATTCTGCTGATCTGAGGTCTGATGGGGTACAATACGCTGATCTGAGGTCTGATGGGGCACAATACGCTGATGTGAGGTCTGATGGGGGCACAGTAGGCTGATGTGAGGTCTGATGGGGCACAATACGCTGATCTGAGGTCTGATGGGGGCACAGTAGGCTGATGTGAGGTCTGATGGGGGCATATTCTGCTGATCTGAGGTCTGATGGGGCACAATACGCTGATCTGAGGTCTGGTGGGGCACAATACACTGATCTGAGGTCTGATGGGGGGCACATTCTGATGATCTGAGGTCTGATGGGGGCAGGGGACTGTTAGTTTAGTGATGTAAAAACTGTGGACAGGTTTCCTTTAACATAGGAGTCCTCTTGTTTTTTACTCCTATTACTCCTATATTTCACTGCATTATGTGGTAGAGTATTTAGAGTAGGGTATGTAGAAAGTCTATTGTACTGTACTTAGCAGCATAGATGATCTAGCAGTTTATATAGTAATCTTTCTAATACAATATTATAACCACAACTAGTAGTATGTGCCTGTGAAGTTGGAAACGTGCGTTTGGGAAGCCAAGTGGGGGGCCCACTCAAGTATGTTTCGCCCCCCCTGTGCTGAACCTCTAGCTACGCCTCTGGTAACACATTATGGAGAGTGAAACAGTGTTCACCTCAAAATATCTCATACATCTAAAAAACATTCTCAGTGTGTTACAGCAGTGGGTGTGGAACCACTGCCTAAACCAACAGATTTGTCTTTGGGCTACTCCTAATGGTGTTATTCTGCAAATCCCCTAGTTTTCACACTCTAACCCCTGTACAGGGATCTAGACTTCACTGCAGGGGAACCACTAGGCCGCCAGCTCCTTGAGTAGTCTGTGTGACTGACAGCTGAGACATGGGGTCAAGAGACACCGGTGCAAAGCACCGAGGGATGAGGCTAAACAGTAGTCAGTCTGAGATCAGGGTAGGCAGTAAAGGTTCAATACAGAGGTCAGGTTAGGCAGAGGGACAGAATCCAGTAAGTGGGCCTGTCGCAAGGGAGCAGAGGAAGGCCGGTACTCATGCCCACCTGCCACGCTGTGGTTAATATATTCAGATTCTTGCTTTGAAGTTTACTCATTCTGTAAAGATAATTCAGTACAGTGGGTAACAGTTCACCAGTATATGGGAAGTGGTTATAGGCCGCATGGTATTGAAGATGCCGCGCAGTAATTAATGAACAGTGGGGCCGAATTGCAAGCACCACACGACCACGCCGTGTGATTATACCTTAAAGTCTGTCAAAGCGATTTGGCTGACCAGTTGTTCATGAGTCGTGAGTTTATTTGTACAAAAGATCCCACCAGAAACAGGAGAGACTAAACTGGCCAATTATCGAGCCAACTTCAGTCACACAACATAACCATAACAATACCAAGGTAATAAAAGTAGTCCCTATTCTTATGTATGTCCTAAGCTAGTCATGCAAATCAAATAGCAACTATCTATTTTTTTTAAACTGAGTATGCTATATCAGAAAACATTGATATCAATCGTGGCCACAAGGTAAAAAAAAAGGGGTAGTAATAGGCCGGGACACAAGCCTAACAGGCACATTATTGACATAAAAGTTACAGCCAACAACATAGATATCGTGGGAGAGAAGGACTGGGCATAACAGATTTCCGCAGGAGATACTAGAAGGGTCTTGCAGGATCTTGTTCTCCTTTCCTCTTGGAAATAAACATGCACACTCAGCTGGATGACAGATCTCCTTGTCTCATGTCTATGGCCGTCTTTAAAGGTGAAAATTGTCCCATATAAAGGTGCCACTGATCACTCAATTAGCGAGCAAAATGTTTGTTCATCAGGTCAATTGTTTATGCAGCACATTAAATCATAATTTCTGGGCAGTAAATTGTGCTGTCTAAATAGCAATCTGCTGCCCAGAAACAATTATTCTGTATGAGTACGAGTGATTCTAGTATCCATCACTTGTTCTCATACAGTCGAGGTGATTGCTGCATGGAAATGCAGCTCTTACCACCAATGACAAGCAGATAGTCATTCCCTGATAATTGCCTATTCAGTCGGCACGTGTAAATGCGCCCTAGAGTGGGTTCACTTCTGGAACACAAAGTATGTCTGGCAGAGGACCAAAAAAATTGAGCTTAACGTGTCCGCCATAGCCAGATACTGCTGCACACAACCGGATCCTCATTGACTATGGGATTTCAGCCAGACAAATACAGCACCATGCAGTCGTATTTTACCTCCTAAATGCTGCTGGAAAGCTGCCAGATCTCTGTTTGATTCCATTAGGCCTCTTTCACACGGGCGTCACGTATTCAGTCCGGATGCGTTCCGAAAAATCCGCACCAATCCGCACGCAATCGCAGTCAGTTTTGCGAGTGATTCACGCAGACCCATTCACTTCAGTGGGGCCAGGGCTGCGTGAAAAACGCAGAATATAGAACATGCTGCGATTTTCACGCAACGGCGAACTGATGCGTGAAAAACATCGCTCATGTGAAAAGCCCCATTGAAATGAATGGGTCAGGATTCAGTGCGGGGGCAATGCGTTCGCATCACGCATTGCACCCGCGTGGAAATCTCGCCCGTGTGAAAGGGGCCTTATAGTCAATGGTGATCCAGCGATATCCGGCTATACTGGATACCATAAAATTCAGTAGTCCAGAACAGACTACCACAGTTTGTGCCGGATATGTGAACATGGCCATAACTGATCTTTTAAGTACTTTTTTTTTTTTTGTTGGTTCTAAACCATGTTTCTACTGAAATGCAACATGCTTTCATCTTATCTTTCAGCAGCTCCTGAAATAGATCATAGCTCTGAAGTTCACACCAGGAAAACTGTGGTGATTAAAACTATAGAGACCCGAGATGGAGAGGTGAGCTCTAATGTCTACATGTCGATGCCAAAATAATGCGTTTATTAAAGGGGTTGTCCATCAAGACAAAACGTTCCTTAGTGGTTTTTCAAATGTAAATGAATGTTGCAGAGATGACTAACAGCCGCCATTGTAATAACAGATTGCAGAAGAAGCTTCGATTCTGCGATGCGATGGGGGCTGAAATTATGTCATCTGTAAAGTTTTCAGAATTAAAGGTGTTATCTGCCTTTTTCTTACTAATGATCTATCCTTTGGATGGGTCATCAGCATCTGATCAGTGGGGGTCCAACCCCCAGAACCCCCGCCAATCAGCTGTTTAAGAAGTCAGAGGCGTTTGCACTTGAAGTAAATGGGGCTTAGCTGCACCCAAGCCATGTGACCTATAGTCGTGACATTACTGGCATACGGGAAGCAGCGAAAAGGCTGCTGTGTTGCTGGGAGCGCTGGTGCCTTCGCAAACAGTTGATCTGCAGGGTTCAGATGCTGATGGATAGATCATCAGTAAGAAAAAGCTGTGTGGGAACCTCTTTAAAGTGTATTAGTAAAGTGTATTTGAGAAACCACTCAAGAACTTTTTGTGTCATTGGACAACCCCTTTAATGTCATATTTTGAGAATGTGGCTTATTTTAGATTACTAGAAGCAGTGCTGTTTATTTTGCCAAATTTTTGAGAACTTTAGGATTAATTGCATATTAGAACACAGGAAATCCTTTCTTCTACAACATTCTATGGCCTTAGTGCATTTTTAAGGTACTATCCCAATTGTACAAGCCCTCCATAAGATGAAGGCACCTGCCAGCTAGATAGTCACCGCAGTACCGGCTTCTAAGACCTAACAATTGACTTTTCTCAATGTCATGTTGCCATTGAATCGAAAAAGTTGTATTACATTGCACTTATTGGATCATCATGTAGCACTTACTGTCCTTGCATTCAGTCTGCCAGAACAGGAGTTGCTTTATGCAGCAGATGTCCACTTTGCCTCATAAAAAGGAGGATTGATGTCCATATGCTTTTCATAGCAACTCTGAAGCATCTTTTTCTTTAACTCTGCAGAAATTGATATTTTACAAAACAATATTTTGTCTGTCTTTTCATCTAGCAGGTTGTGACTGAATCCAGGAAGGAGAAGACTACTGATGGGGAGAAGTAAAATACCCATGTAACACCCCCAAATAGTCCATGGAGCAGCCTGAGCTACACTAAATGAGAGACCCTTTTAATTTTGAATGTCATTTATGTGGCATTCAGATGCCAATATTTGTTTCTGTCATGGTAAAACATCTCTAAAGTGCCTATGTCCCATAATTATGTATGTCTTTATAGTCTAATGACTTCTCAGACTATGAATATATGTAAATGTGTTTTCCCATTCATCTTCTCACCCCCTGAGAAGAACTCACCAAGATTTAAATGTAACTGTTATTTGATATATGGCTGTACAGTGGACACAAATACTGGATATATTTCATTAGTGTATACTATGAAAGGAAGGTAAATATCACAGGTGTAGCAGTATGGCCTATCTGACCTTCTCTGCCCTTTTACAACGTACATATAAGCTGGCAAGTATATTTTGAGATGCTTTTGATGGGACATCGTCTCACTCAGACCGAAATGAGACACCGCCGCAGACATGTGCGCACTGGGAACTTAAAGTAGCCCTGGAAAATAAAACTAAAAAGTGGCCCCTTGTTGTAGATGGGCCCAAATTGACAGAAAATGGAGCAAAACAAGTAGGCAGGGCCAACAGAAGTAGGCAGGGCCAGCAATACCATAGTGCAGAACAATATACCACCCCAGCAGAACCAAATACCACAGTGCGGCACAAAATACTGCCACCTGCACTACAGTATTCAACTGTATTGCCATCCTGAGGACATTAATACAGTTGAATTCAGGTGGGCACCTGCTACTGTTGGCTAGGTGCATAGGAGAGAATCAGAGCGTTATGTACTCGGCTGGCAGCCCTCTAGGCAACAGGGAAATTTCCTTGTGGGATCTATGGCCAGCTTGCCCTTGGCCACAGAGAAGAGCCCTCTCTGTTGCGTTTGAACTCTACTGTGCGGTGGTGTCTCTCTTTCGTCTGAGGAGGACACTGTCCCATTGGAAACTATGATGCAACCTAGTCTCATGGGAATTCTCAGTTCCTACATGATCTCACTGCAATAGGAGAAGAAAAGCGGCTAGCCACACCTCTAGCTAGTCACTTCAGATTACCATAAGTGGCAACAGTAGTCTCGGGGGACATTACTCTAAAACGGGTGTGATAGGATGCATATTCATAAGTGAAAGTATGCCATGCTCAGAGAAGCATGGCCAGCTAGAATATACATATATCTCCCTTTTTTGGATTGGTGACAGGTCCTGTTTAAATACAGCTGTAAAGCGACTTTGGTGCTATATACTTCCTGTCTGTACTGAATGGGACACTACCCTTTAGCATTGTAGCAATGTGCATTATGTGTGCCATGTCTGCTTAACCAGCTAATAAAACATTTGCAGCAACTAAGCACAAGAAGTCAAATCACTTTATTCTTCTGGATGTCTGTACAGTATATTTTCCTGAAATAGGGTTCAAGGTTTATGGTAACCAACGACCCATACATTTAGTGAGGAAGTTATAGAAGAAACTTTCCTCCATCTGCCGGCCCGTGATCAATAAAACTAAAAATGTAACCCTATTGTAAGTTAAATGGTATATGGCATGTATAAAGTATGACAAAATTGCACAAAAACATGTGCCAAAATGTTTTACAATGCTATCCTTCATGGACCTGTTCATATACAGTACAGACCAAAAGTTTGGACACATCTTCTCATTCAAAGAGTTTTCTGTATTTTCATGACCATGAAAATTGTAGATTCACACTGAAGGCATCAAAACTATGAATTAACACATGTGGAATTATTTACTTAACAAAAAGTGTGAAACAACTGTAAATATCTCTTATATTCTAGGTTCTTCAAAGTAGCCACCTTTTGCTTTGATTACTGCTTTGCACACTCTTGGCATTCTCTTGATGAGCTTCAAGAGGTAGTCACCTGAAATGGTTTTCACTTCACAGGTGTGCCCTGTCAGGTTTAATAAGTGGGATTTCTTGCCTTATAAATGGGGTTGGGACCATGAGTTGTGTTGGGCAGAAGTCAGGTGGATACACAGCTGATAGTCCTACTGAATAGACTGTTAGAATTTGTATTATGGCAAGAAAAAAGCAGCTAAGTAAAGAAAAACGAGTGGCCATCATTACTTTAAGAAATGAAGGTCAGTCAGTCCGAAAAATTGGGAAAACTTTGAAAGTGTCCCCAAGTGCAGTCGCAAAAACCATCAAGTGCTACAAAGAAACTGGCTCACATGAGGACCGCCCCAGGAAAGGAAGACCAAGAGTCACCTCTGCTGCGGAGGATAAGTTCATCCGAGTCACCAGCCTCAGAAATCGCAGGTTAACAGCAGCTCAGATTAGAGACCAGGTCAATGCCACACAGAGTTCTGGCAGCAGACACATCTCTACAACAACTGTTAAGAGGAGACTGTGTGCAGCAGGCCTTCATGGTAAAATAGCTGCTAGGAAACCACTGTTAAGGACAGGCAACAAGCAGAAGAGACTTCTTTGGGCTAAAGAACACAAAGAATGGACATTAGACCAGTGGAAATCTGTGCTTTGGTCTGATGAGTCCAAATTTGAGATCTTTGGTTCCAACCACCGTGTCTTTGTGCAATGCAGAAAAGGTGAATGGATGGACTCTACATGCCTGGTTCCCACCGTGAAGCATGGAGGAGGAGGTGTGATGGTGTGGGGGGTGCTTTGCTGGTGACACTGTTGGGGATTTATTCAAAATTGAAGGCATACTGAACCAGCATGGCTACCACAGCATCTTGCAGCGGCATGCTATTCCATCCGGTTTGCGTTTAGTTGGACCATCATTTATTTATCAACAGGACAATGATCCCAAACACACCTCCAGGCTGTGTAAGGGCTATTTGACCAAGAAGGAGAGTGATGGGGTGCTATGCCAGATGACCTGGCCTCCACAGTCATCAGACCTGAACCCAATCGAGATGGTTTGGGGTGAGCTGGACCGCAGAGTGAAGGCAAAAAGGCCAACAAGTGCTAAGCATCTCTGGGAACTCCTGTTGGAGTACCATTTCAGGTGACTACCTCTTGAAGCTCATCAAGAGAATGCCAAGAGTGTGCAAAGCAGTAATCAAAGCAAAAGGTGGCTACTTTGAAGAACCTAGAATATAAGACATATTTTCAGTTGTTTCACACTTTTTTTGTTAAGTATATAATTCCACATGTGTTAATTCATAGTTTTGATGCCTTCAGTGTGAATCTACAATTTTCATAGTCATGAAAATACAGAAAACTCTTAGAATGAGAAGGTGTGTCCAAACTTTTGGTCTGTACTGTATATTGTGTCTTTATTTTAACAAAAGCAAACAGATATAGTTTAAAGGGGGACAAATACATCTTTGGCTTCTTTCCAATCATGTTTTATACTTTTATTTAAGGGATTTAACAGTATTTTTACATTGATGACTTATCCTTAGGATAGGTCATCAATATCTGATCGGCAGGGATCGAACACCCCACATCCCCACTATTCAACTGCTGTCCATTAGCTTTGTGCCAGAAATTCATTTGAATGGATATAGAGCAGTAGTAACTGGCACTGTCTGCTGTACAAAAGATGGAGCTATGTAGTTCCAGCGCCAAGCCTATTCCCACACAGCTGAATGATGGGGTGTGGGATACTGGAAAAAGTATTGGAAAACTCCTTTAAATAAATCTAATGAAGCCACTGTGTCCATTAACATATGTTTTGAGAAATACAGAAGGATGCCTTTTTTTTATTTTTTTTTTAGCGCAGGCAAAATTTTAAGGTTTATTATATGCAGCATATATATTTTTTGGAAATGGAAGCCAAAAGACATATGGAGACATATGTGCAGTGAGCCTCTATAGGAGCTGGTTTAGAGGATGGGAGTGGTAGTGGCCCTGATGTAGGGTTGTTGTGTCACGGTGCCCTACCTCAGGCCATCGCTCTCTGGGGTCCGTTGTAGTAAAAGTTATAGTACTGAAGAATGAGGCCAGAGTTAAAAGTAACAAAGTCCTTTTTACTAAGTGCAATGTAGAACTTGAGACACATTAAGTAGCAGCAGGCTTTACTGCAATTCTTCTCTGGCACCAGCCGAGGAGGTACGGTGGCAGGTTGGATTGCTGCAGTTCTACATGTAGATGATACTGAGCTAGTGGTTGCTTGGTGATGAATGGCTCAGTTGTATTCCCTCACTTCACAGCAGTATCTTCAGTATGAGTATGGAGAATAGGTGCTCTACAAGCCACTTCCCAACTCTCCAAAAGATACTTGAGAATTGATGCTCTACAAGCTACATCCAAACTCTCGAATACGGTTCCTAGGAGTGGGTGCTCTACTTCCCAACTCCCCCACTAACAGGATAGGACCTTTTGCGTCCCGTCTCTGCCTTGCACTCCTCTAGAGTGACCCACTGCTCTCTAGACCTCTCCCCTGGCAGGGAGTTGGACCAGCCAACTATCCCTGGAGGGGTGGAGCAGGGTGGTTAACCCTGTTACAGCTAGCCTTTGCCAACCAGTACCATCCCTGCTGAATAAAATGACATGGTACAAATCATATTACATAGCATTGAAATACAAGAATGCAGCAATGCAAACCCCTGGTCTGGTGTACTACATATGTGTATTTCTTAACATAGGTCAATATTCCCAGCTGTGAACTCTCAACCTTAAATTATTAATGAAGGGAGAATAAGGCTGGGGTTACATGGTAAGTTTGGCTGTTACAAGTGTTGCACAACCAAAGAACGCTGCCACAACTGGAACCTCAGAACCACAACAAAAAACCCCAGCAGTGTATATTTAGAGATGTTTTTTACCACACTGTCAAAATTGCATTAAAAAGGTGTTTAAAACCGTACTCAGTTCCCAGGTTTGCTGCAGTTTTGTAATTTGATTATTTGACATGCATTTTTTCCAGGTTAAGGCATCTGTCAGCAGATTTGTACCTATGAAACTGGCTGACCTGTTACATGTACGCTTGGCAGCTGAAGGAATCTGTGTTGGTGCCAGGTTCATATGTGCCCGCATTGCTGAGAAAAACGAAGTTTTAATATATGCAAATGAGCCACTAGGGGCAATGGGGGCATGTCTCCCAACTTTGTAAATGGAGAAAGAGGGACAAATTGTGCGGCATGCGAAGCTAATTTTTTTGCCACTAGGCCACGCCTCTAACTCCGCCCAAAACATAACTATACACCTAATCTCACCCAGTCCCCTTACTGTCCCACATAGTAATTATTCCCCAGTTATGTGCCCCCAGTAATATGCCCAGCTGTGCACCCAATTATACACCCAGTTATGTGCCCCCAGTAATATGCCCAGCTGTGTCCCCAGTAATATGCCCAGCTATGTGCCTCCCCTATAATATGCCCACATTGTGCTCCCCAGTAATGTCGTGCCCCTAGTAATATGCCCATACTGTGCTCCCCAGTAATACTGTGCCCCCCAGTAATATGCCCATGCTGTGCCACTCTCAGAAAATAAAAAAAAACATATACTTACCTTCTTTCTAGCAGCATCACCAGCAGGACATCTTCTTCTTTAGTCTGTAGGGGGTGGAGCCAAGGCTGACTGACGGCCTCCCCGCCCAGACCAAAGGTGTGGAGAGGGAGGTACGTAGAGCCTGCAGGGGGAGACGGGAGGGAGAGTGGATGAAGCAGCGAGCCGATGCTGGCTCTCTGCTTCTTCACCATAGAAGCAACTGTCTCTGCGTCCTATGGACGCAGGGACAGCTGCTAGAGACCGGGACATACCTCCCCCGTACCGGGACAGCGGGACAGCCGCTGCAATCCAGGACAGTCCCGCTGGATCCGGGACGGTTGGGAGGTATGTGGGGGTGTTGCCATTACATCTAGAGGCTCTGCTCTCTCCGCAATTGCTGGGCTCTCTGTACTTTGATTGACAGGGCCAGGCAGGCGTGATTACTTTTGAACTGCCAGGTCCTATCAATTGAAGTGGAGAGGGCGCAGCGGTTGCCGAGAGAGCTGGGCCTCTAGGTGTAACAGGAACGCCCCTGTTGCTCCTAGAGGCTCATTTGCAGATATTAAAACATAATTTGTCTCAGCAAAGTGGGCACATATGAACATGGGACCAACACAGATGTCTTCAGCTGCCAAGTGCACATGTAACAGGTCAGCCAGTGTCATAGGTACAGATCTGCTGACAGATGGATTTTAAAAGGGTTTTCCAAGTCCTTACAACTGATGACCTATGCTCAAGATAGGTCATCAGAAATAAAGTCTTGCAAAAACCCCTTTGAGGCTACATTCACATGACAGTGAAAAAACAGTCATTTAAATAGATATCAGTTTTTCATGACATATAATGCCCCCCATAGTGCCCCCAGTATTATAAACCCCCCTTTAGCCCCCACTGATTGTGCAGACAAGAAAAAAATAAAGAATACTCACCTCATCCACCTGAACGGCCGGGGACACTCCTTACTGAATGCTGTAGGACCTGCGCTCCCAGGTGATCATGTGACCTCATTATACTGAGAGCGCAGCTCCAACTTATCCCACAATCACAGACAGCCAACATTTTTCACGGACAAAATGGAAAACCATAATGAATGATAAAGATTCTAAGTAATCCATGTCTATAGATCAATATACTGATAAACCTCATCACCAGCATATACTGTGAAAAATGATGAAAATTACCACCAAAATAATCTACTCAAGTACAACCAGCCTCAAAAAAATGACGGACACATTTTTTTTTTTCATGGAAACAGGAAAAAAAGGTGCCTATTTTTACAGACAGTCCAGAAATTTCTGGACGGTTGGCAACCCTGGTCCTGCTGCAACCAGAAAGGAGTGAGGGGTTCAAGGAGGAAGTGTTCCTGTGTGTTCAATGGATGAGGTTAACGTTTTTTTTTTAACTCTTGAAAGTTCTTTGTAACCATTTTTAACAGCCATTAAACAGGTGCACTTCTGTCTATATGTCAATTAAATACAGGCCCATTGATTTCAATGGGGTCCATCGGGCTGTGAAAACTAGTGTCGAGCGAAGCGAGCTCCAGATGCTTCACCCGAAGTCGCTTTAGTCAAGACTTCGGAATAATACTGTAAGGATATTCGTCTTTAGAATGTATGGGCTCTGATGAGCCGAAGTAGATTATTCATGAAGTCACGTATGACTTTATTGAATAACTTCGGTAGTTGATTTTCAAAGTGGAAAACTACATTAAAACTTGAAACCGAACTTGGCTTCGGTTCCGAGGTATTAATCAGAACAGAAGCCAAATTCGGTTTCAAGTTTTAAAGTGGTTTTCCACTTTGAAAATCAACTACCGAAGTTTTTCAACAAAGTCATACGTGACTTCATGAATAACTAACTTCGGCTCATCGGGGACCATATATTCTAATACTGTACGGAGACGAATCTCCATACATTATTATTCCGAAGTTTTTAACAAAGTAACTTTGGATGAAGCATTCGAAGCTCGCTTCGCTCAACACTAGTAAAAACAGCAAAAAAATAGGGCACGTTCTATTTTTTGACAGCCACTATTCACTGGCCATCTTGTGAATGAGGCATAGTCTAGGACAGAATAAACTATAACTGCAGTGCTGCTTGCATGTATGCAAGATTACTGTCTATGGCACTGCTTGTTAAAATAATAATAATTACATATATGTTCAAATAATAATTATATATACACATATATAGCAAACACAGATCGTGCTACAAATAGGGAGAACTTCTTCATTTTTCAAGGAACACACCACACAAATACACGTGCTCGACTATATAAAAAACGGAGACTCCAAAACTTTATTGAAAACCACGCAGAGAAAACAGGAAGTACTACGCAGCGCTATTACTTCTTACGCATAATCCTGTGGAGAGTTGGAGTACAGTCATGGCGTTCCTTGGCTTCACAATTTACACTGCGCCTGCGTAAAACGCCCAGCACAGCCTCTAACGGTTTCCAGGGTGATCCGTTTTTCTCAGGCAGCGGCCAATGAAAGTATGGTCACATGATCTTCGTGCGAAATTCGTCACAGTCGTTTCTGGATGCCGATTGGCCGTAAGGGACGTGACGATTTAAAGTTTTGTTTCTATCTTCAACCAATCGGAGAGCGCAGCTTTTTACAAATTGTAAGACGTGCTGCGGCTCTGAGGTAGGAGCTGAGTCCTGAGACTCGGTGTACTACAGGCCCGGTACCGATGCTGGATCCAGTTGGTGCCGCCGGGCTGATCCTACAGGAGAGGCGGTTGGATCAGGTTTGTATGAACTTTAGTGTTTGTCTTCTGCCCCGTCCACGTCCCATATAGGGATCATCCGCCGTCTAGTCACCCCTCTTTAAATGCCCAGCTGGTGCCTTCTGAACTGTCCCCCACCCATTATTGAGAATGGCAGCATCTCTTGCTGTGAATGACCCAGGACCTGTGGTACATCCACCCCAGGGTGCCCTTGCCAGGGGTGTACTGGGTACTTGTACTTACTTGTTACATACCATTGGGGGTCCTTGCATTTGACTCAGACTTTGATCTCTATGCACTTGCATTGTGCTTTCTGTTTTGGGCATGTTTGCTGAACATAACCGCAGGGCCACGCTGACCCATACAGTTTCCAGAAGTATGATAATTAGCTGGTATGTGATGGCATATATTTTTAATGTATGGAATGGTGTAAATGACTGTGCTGTTCCATACCTGGTATACCCTTATTTACATGTGGGTCCTATGGGTATACTGCTTGATGCATATTCAGTGTCCTATGCCACCAGTGTATGTTGCAGGTATGCATTGGGGAGTTATTCCTAGTGAAAGGGTTAAAGGGGTTGTGTCCTTTCAGCAAGTGGCATTTATCATGTAGAGAAAGTTAAAGGGTTTCTGTCACCAGTTTTGGGCATATAAAACAGGATGACATTTGCAATGTGCAAATGTCACCTGATGCCCAAACTGGTAATAATTTTTTTACTGGTGCCCCCGTTTTTGTAATAAATGAACTTTTGTAATATGTAAATTAATCTCACTAGGTGCAAGGGGCGGTAACCCTGCACCTAGGAGCGCCGTTTCCCTACCTTTATTCACGCCCCCTTTTCTTGTGATGGACAGGGCCAGGCAGCTCGCTCTATGTGCTCCTGGCCCTGTCCGTGCTGGAAATCCCGCGCCTGCGCCGTGCGGACTTCATTCGGCGCAGTGAGTGCCGATGGCTCCCGGCTTCCTCACTGCGCCTGCGCCGATGACGTCACAGTACACCCGGAAGAGAAGGCGGCGCAGGCGCAGTGAGGAAGCTGGGAGCCCGGCAGCCATCGGCACTCACTGCGCCTGCGCCGAATGAAGTCCGCACGGCGCAGGCGCGGGATTTCCAGCACGGACAGGGCCAGGAGCACATAGAGCGAGCTGCCTGGCCCTGTCCATCACAAGAAAAGGGGGCGTGAATAAAGGTAGGGAAACGGCGCTCCTAGGTGCAGGGTTACCGCCCCTTGCACCTAGTGAGATTAATTTACATATTACAAAAGTTCATTTATTACAAAAACGGGGGCACCAGTAAAAAAATTATTACCAGTTTGGGCATCAGGTGACATTTACACATTGCAAATGTCATCCTGTTTTATGTGCCCAAAACTGGTGACAGAAACCCTTTAATACAAGGCACTTCATATGAATAATCACAATACATTAGTGCCTCCTTTGCTGGCTGGATTTATTTGTCCATCACATTATATACTGCTTGTGTCCAGGGGTTATGACAATGCAGCAGTGGTGGCCGTGCTTGCACACCATAGGAAAAAAGTTTGCGCTATGTGCACTCCTGGCCATCAGAGAGGCACCTTTTCTTATAGTGCGTGAGCACGGCCACTACTGCTGAATTGCAGGGTGTTTGTAACCATGGAAATGAGCAATGTATAATGTGATGGAAAAATGAATCCAGCCAGCAAAGGAGACAATATGGACAATCACAATACATTAGTAAGTGCCTTGTATTAACTTTCTCTACATGTTAAATGCCATTTGCTGAAGTGAGACAACCCCTTTAAAAAGGTGTTGTTAACCCCTGGGGGACTCTCAGACAGACCATGGCTGGTCCTGCGGAGGGAATTGTACTAACCCGATCCCTGCTGCTGGGTTCCTGCTCTCTGGTTCCTCCAGGGCTGCTGCAGCCCTCAGGTCTCCTCGCATCAACATCTGGTTTCACCTGGGTCACATGGCCAGTCATTCTCTGCAGCAGTGACTGGGTTATATTACCCAGTGCCATTCTGCTTGTGAGAAATGTCACCACTGCAGCCAATGATTGGCCATGTCAAATCGGATGGTGTGAGGAGAGCTGCAGCAGCATGGCACCATGTCCCATGTCTTGGCAAAGCAACCTTTGCATCCAGACACAGAAGTAATTGGAGAGGTGGCCGTGCAATAGTGAGGGTCTCTCCATTCACTTCTATAAGTGAGCTGAGCTCATTCATTTTGGAACTACCTTATTCCGCCTAGCCGTGTTCCTGGTGACGTCCCTGGCACTGATGGGCAGTTTTACAGGCTAGGGCAGCACTAAAGCCCGACCATCAGTGTCGGTGACGTCATTGGGCTCACTGCTAGGGGGAAGATGGGGATGTGTCTGGTTTTAGCTCAGAACCTGGGTAACCCCTTTAATGAAGAGCACGCAGCGCTGTTCACTTTTGGGGTCCTGTTCTGGGCATAGGTGCTGGTCCCACCTCTGGGACCCACACCTATCTGACACTGGTGGCATATCCTGATAAAACCCCTTTAACCTTCCATTACCATTTTCATGCAGTGGGGCAGATTAACTTATTAGATCAGTGGTTCTCAACCTTTCAACATTTGTCACACTGCAGTCATGGTCTGTTCTAAGTCTCTGTGAGCAGTTTCTTCAGATTTGACCGAAATAATAGCTCAGCGTGCAGCACTAATCTTCCTGTCAAAATGACAGACATCACATTAAGGATAACTATTACTCTTCAAATTACATTCTGTGCAGCCAAACTTAAAGGAGAATACAGCACCACATACTTGCTACATCCAGTGATGTCTACTCTGAAAAAGATGTTCTTTCCTCATCTTCTTCATTTGGAACAGACCACCACCATAATGACCTCTTTCAGCCAGGTTTTCTCTTTGCAGAGTTTGTCACACAGACTTGGGCTCCTACTTTTCCATCATCTTGCCACCTTCTGGACACCCCATTCTGCCACCTCCAGTATGTGGCGTATGTGCTCCCCAATACTATACTAGTTTTTCCCCGGGGGGGGGGGAGAGAAACGAGCACCACACAGAAAGTGCATCCTTCATTAATTATTGCTGCACAGCTCCCTCAAAAATAATTGCGCCCAGCAAATAATGCCACTGACCTTAGTGCCATAAACATGGTGTCCTCAGAGAGCCTTAAGTAGTATTGATACCCCAATAGTAATAATGTCCCCAATTGTACCCAGATGTAATATGGCCATCTATAATGGCTTCAGTAGTAGCAGAGCCCACCATAATGCCCCCATAAGTAATGGCTGCCCCAGTAGTACTAATGCCAAAAAATAACAGATCCTGATGAGGCAGGGAATGATATTCAGAGAAGAAAATATCAAAAACTTCACAGAACAAAGAGTCTCAATCCCATAAAACGAAACTTTTAATTTCAGTAAAATAAAAATTAGACTTAAATCCTTTCGTAAAATATCCCTACAATGTCCCTGCCTAGGGAGCAGAATAGCCTCCCTAAAAAGGGAGATCCTTCAAAACTGCCCTATTATATTAAGTGAAAGTATAGTGAGTGTAGGCAGTGGGATCTCACCAGAAACCCATTGGATTAGAGGGATCAACCTAGACCAGGAAATCTAAAATGCATGTACCCCACTGACTGGAGTGAGATATACAACCGTTAGTACCTGACTCGGTGTTAAGGAAGCCCAGTCTCAATCTTGTATGCACACATAATGGCCAGCGTATGCTCTGCAGTATATTTTGATGAAGTATTTTATAACTTTTTGTTTGTCAACGTTTTTTCTTTATCCTTGGACAGATGTTTTGCAGGTTGCTTTCAGCCTTCATGTGAAAAATATCTGAGGTGTCTACGGGTTGGAAATGCAATCCTACAATGAAGCTACACTGGGTTTTGAATGGAAGTCCTGTGTTCTTCAGAAAAACATCAAGATGAAAGGGAAGGAAAATGGGTTAAACTCCCCAACATGTCTACAGCCGGGTTTAAAAAAAACACCGGAGAAGCTTGTGCCTCAGGACCCTTCGAAAAGCAGACTGCCAGTTCTCTCAAAAGCCAAGAACCCACCAGATTTCCACAAGCTGCATCAGTCCTGGCAGGACCAGTTTCAGAAGGTATGAAAGGGCAACACAGAAATTTAAGTCTTTTATATTGTCTGTTCCCTAGTAATCTCCACAACAGTAGCCCCTAAGATTGCTCCACCCTGTAGGGACAGGAACGTTAAAAAGCTCCCCCTCACTCTAGTAAAGAAGAGGATCCTGTTGGAGATTCTGGGCCAAAGCAGAGGAAGTTGGTAAAGCCAAGCAGCTCCCTAACCTCTTCATGGAGCTCTGTTTAGGACTGCAATACTCTTTCCTCACCCCTCTGGTCCTGCTGCGGTGCTCCAGAGTGATTTTATGTATCCAGGCTTAAGGCCTAATTGGTCCTAGGCCTTGATCCCAAACACCACGGTATTTGGTGTAGTAAAGTCTTGGAATGTAGCATTCAATCTCCCTTTCCGGTTGGCTTCAGTGGAGCATATATCTAATCCCGTCCTGTTGTAAGATGTTTGAGTTTAACATTTGATTCTGTGGAGGTTTGCTCTGAGGGATACCCATAGGAGTCATATTAGAGTCATGGCTTCAAATTGTTAAAGCGGTTGTCCTGTTTCCAATACTGATGACCTGTCTGCAGGATCAGATTGGCATAGATCCGGCTCCGAGCTGTTTGAAGAGAAAGCGGTGCTTATATGAGCTCTGCATTCTCTTCACTGTTAACTGTTACTTGGGGCTGAGGAAGGTCTAGACCTGCTAAACTGTAAGGGGATCTATTCCTTTGGGGCTTAAAGCATATATTACACCAGCAGATCTTCAAGGCGATCAACTGGAAGGAAGCTTTGCTTCCCAGCAATCTCCTGCTCATTAGTGGAGGAGACTGCTGCTGTTAAATGCAGCGATCTCCTCCCCATTATGGGGATGAGCGCTCGGTTATGCCGTCGCTTGTCTCCATACTGAATGACTGTTTGCTGGCAGCCGATTGTGATTGGGCAACATAATCTGCTGTAGGCAAACAATTTTTTTTTAAACCTGCTGAAAGATTCCAACTACCTGATGAATGAGTGTTTGCTTATTCATCAGGTAATCGACGGCAGTATTACACTGCCAGATCTAGAGTTGTCACAATACCAAAATTTTGATTCAATTTCGATACCAAGAAAAAGTATTTGATATTCGATACCACGCCGAAAAAATAAAACACAAAAAATCTGTGTGCCCCCATCAGACCTAACATCAGCCTGCTGTGGCCCCCATCAAAATAAAATAAAAAAAATCTCTTACCTGTTCTGCACTGTGACTCCGCTCCGGGTCTGGCGCGCCTCTTCTCTTCCCGGCGCTGCACTGTCTCCTGACTGCGTGCAGCGTCAGGTCAGAGTGCGCTCACTACGTCCTGACGCTGTACGCGGTCAGGACATTGCAGCGCGGGCTCGGAGAAGAAGAGGAGCGCTGGACCCGGAGCGGAGCCGCGGCGCAGGACAGGTAAGAGAATTTTTTATTTTAGTATTGAAAAAACGCAAATTCCGGTACTGAATCGATACTGGTATAAAAGTATCGATTCAGTATCGAAATTTCGATACCCGCAACAACCCTAGCCAGATCATCGCTAACGCACGTTCATCCACAAATGAGTGTATTTGTTGGAGTGCTTCAGTGGCTCTATAACTAGCCTTTGGTAAGATCTGAGATAAGATCCTTAAAGGGGTTTTGCCACCACAAACAATGGGGGCATATCGCTAGGCTATGCCCCCATTGTCTGATAGAGGTGGGACCCCCACCTACACCGAGGACGGCGTGGGGAAATTAATGGAGGGCACACTGCTTATGTGCAGCCGCCCTCCATTCATTTCAGTGGGGCCGCTGAAAATAGCTGAGCGCTGGCTTGGCTATTTCCGTCTGCCCCATAGAAATGAACAGGAGCAGGGGCCGTGCATGTGCGGTGCGCTACCATTCACTTCTATGGGAGCAGCGCTTGGTGGTGGATGGACCCCGGGTTTCCCGGGGTCCTCCAGCCACAGCTCTCCCTGCTCTGTTCTCCTTGTGGGTGCGGGTCCCAGAGGTGGCACCCACACCTACCATATTAGATAATGGGGGCCTATCCTAGCGATATGCCCCATTGTATGTGATGGGAATAACCCTTTAAGCCTCATTCACATGTCAGTGTTTGGTCAGTGATTTCCATCAGTGATTGTGAGTCAAAACCAGGATTGGAGCCTCCACAGACATACAGTGTAAGGGAAAGATCTGCACCTGTTCTATATTTAGAGCCCTACCAGGTTTTGGTTCAAAATCAATGATGGAAATCACTGACCGAACACTGACACGTGAATGAGGCTTTATGCTGCTTTCTCTAAGTATTGTTTGATCAAAGTGAGCGAGTTCCCTTCAACACTGCTCAAGATCATGGCTAGCAGGACTTTGCATAGACTCGATTTGCTGTGCTGCTGCAGATGCAGAGTTGCCAGATTTGGAATTGATTCATGGCTTTCTTAAGGACTGTTTCACATGAGCGTGTGCAGTCTGGAAATCTGTTCAAGAAGTTGGCCCCCCAACAATCTGATATTGATGACCTAACCAGAAAATGTATCATCAATATTGTGCCCATACATGTTTGGGAGTTTTTGCTTTTGTCCTGTTTGCGGTTTTTGGTCCGGAGACTGGCAGCAGGAAACTTGTATAACTCATATTCTGTATACAACCATAATGGGGTTCCTGTTCTATTGTATGGGGTCTCTACCGTACCTCTTTATTTTATTTTTTTGTGACAGCCCACCATTGCCAGATGCAGTTAATAATGTAACGAATATGACTGATGTAACTTATCTCCTGTTACTTTCTTCTTAGGGTAAAGCAGTGAAAAAAAAATCTTGCACCCGTCCTCAGCCTTTCAACTTTTCTCAGAGGAGAGATCGGTCTCAAGTAACTACAGATATAGGACACTCTGGGAATCCTCCAGCAAGTCACAGAAGAAGGGAACCATTAGCTGAAGTCACTCTGGGTCAGAAAAATCAAGAGTCCAAGGATGCTGACGGCAAAGGTAATTCGAATCACTCATTCGTTGACTAGTGGAAGAAATGTGTAGCATCTGTTCCATTAATTATTGTATGTTTTTACAGGTTCCTCTGAGGAGTTTAAAGCCGATCCAGCAGCCTTGGCCAGTATTCTGTCTAATGTTGGGGTACCAGTTGTTGCTACTGGTAAACTAAGCTTGGCTCAGAGGGTGCCTATGAGAGTGTCATCAATTGCTCAATCATCCAATAGCTGCAAGAACATGGTAAATGTGAATAGATACGTCTGCTTTATTTGGCTGCACATTGTTTTAACCACATGGCAAGGTGTTTTATCGAAGGCAGTTACCAAGCTATGTAATGTTAAAGGGGTTGTCTGAGTGTTTAAAACTGACCTATGCTCTGGATAGGTCATTAAAGGGTTAATCCAGTTGTTAAGTTAACCCATATCCACAGGATAGGGGATAACTATCAGATCATGGGGTCCTACTGCTGGGACCCCCACAGATCTCGAAAACAGGAGCCTTGCATATCCTGCAGCCCCTTGAAATGAACGGCGCGGCCGATTGCACATGGCCGCTCCATTCATTTCTATGGGAATTCCGGAGATAGCAGAGTGCAGTCATGGCCAAAAGTTTAAGAATGACACAAATATTATATTTTCACATGATCTGCTGCCCTCTGGTTTTTATGTGTGTTTGTCAGATGTTTTTATCACATACAGAAATATAATTGCAATCATATTATGAGTAACAAAAGCTTATATTGACAGTTAGAATGAGTTAATGCAGCAAGTCAATATTTGCAGTGTTGACTAGAGATGAGCGAGCAGTGCTCGTTACGAGCACTGTAACGCTCAGGTCCCGTGTGAAATGCCCGCAGGCATTGCGGATCCGTCCTCATCTGCATGTAAGTCAATGAGGACGGATCGTTTGGTATGACACTCATACCAAACGGTTCCGTCCTCACCCGTCTTAAAGTCAGTGGGGACGGAACCGTTTGGTATGAGTGTCATACCAAACGATCCGTCCTCATTGACTTACATGCAGATGAGGACGGATCCGCAATGCCTGCGGGCATTTCACACGGGACCCGAGCGTTACAGTGCTCGTAACGAGCACTGCTCACTCATCTCTAATGTTGACCCTTCTTCTTCAGGACCTCTGCAATTCTCCCTGGCATGCTCTCAATCAACTTCTGGACCAAATCCTGACTGATAGCAGTCCATTCTTGCACAATCAATGCTTGCATTTTGTCAGAATTTGTAGGTTTTTGTTTGTCCACCCGTCTCTTGATGATTGACCACAAGTTCTCAATGGGATTAAGATCTGGGGAGTTTCCAGGCCATGGACCCAAAATCTCTATGTTTTGTTCCCTGAGCCATTTAGTTATCACCTTTTGCTTTATGGCAAGGTGCTCCATCATGCTGGAAAAGGCATTGTTGATCGCCAAACTGCTCTTGGACGGTTGGGAGAAGTTGCTCTCGAAGGACATTCTGGTACCATTCTTTATTCATGACTGTGTTTTTAGGCAAGACTGTGAGAGAGCCGATTCCCTTGGCTGAGAAGCAACCCCACACATGAATGGTTTCAGGATGCTTTACAGTTGGCATGAGACTAGACTGGTGGTAGCGCTCACCTCGTCTTCTCCGAATAAGCTGTTTTCCAGATGTCCCAAACAATCAAAAAGGGGATTCATCAGAGAAAATGACTTTACCCCAGTCCTCAGCAGTCCACTCCCTGTACCTTTTGCAGAATATCAGTCTGTCCCTGATGTTTTTTCTGGAGAGAAGTGGCTTCTTTGCTGCCCTCCTTGAGACCAGGCCTTGCTCCAAGAGTCTCTGCCTCACAGTGCGTGCAGATGCACTCACACCTGCCTGCTGCCATTCCTGAGCAAGCTCTGCACTGCTGGTAGCCCGATCCCGCAGCTGAAACACTTTTAAGAGACGGTCCTGGCGCTTGCTGGTCTTTCTTGGGCGCCCTGGAGCCTTTTTGGCAACAATGGAACCTCTCTCCTTGAAGTTCTTGATGATGCGATAGATTGTTGACTGAGGTGCAATCTTTCTAGCTGCGATACTCTTCCCTGTTAGGCCATTTTTGTGCAGTGCAATGATGACTGCACGTGTTTCTTTAGAGATAACCATGGTTAACAGAAGAGAAACAATGATGCCAAGCACCAGCCTCCTTTTAAAGTGTCCAGTGGTGTCATTCTTACTTAATCATGACAGATTGATCTCCAGCCCTGTCCTCATCAACACCCACACCTGTGTTAATGGAGCAATCACTGAAACGATGTTAGCTGGTCCTTTTAAGGCAGGGCTGCAATGATGTTGAAATGTGTTTTGGGGGATAAAGTTCATTTTCTAGGCAAATATTGAGTTTGCAAGTAATTGCTGTTAAGCTGATCACTCTTTATAACATTCTGGAGTATATGCAAATTGCCATTATAAAAACTGAAGCAGTTTTAATATTAAATATTAATATTTGTATCATTCTCAAAACTTTTGGCCATGACTGTACAGTGCTCCACTATGGCTGGAATTTCCATAGAAATGAATAGAACGGCCACGTGCATGTGCGACGTTCTCATTATCAGTAGTAGGACCCCCACTGATCTGATAGTTATCCCCTATCCTGTTAGGAATACACCTTTTAATATCTGATCAGTGGGGTGCTGCGGCCACTTTCTAGACCTGTGACGTCATGTAGCCTAGGTGAAGCCCAGTCTCATTCAAGTGAATAGGGCTAAGCTGCAGTACCAAGCACAGATGTGTTATCCAATGGACGATGGTGTGCTTGGTAATCTGTAGAACCTCCTCAAACAGCTGATCGGCGGAGGTGCCAGGAATCTGACCACTGCCAATCTGATTAATAATCTATCCTGAGAATAGGCCACAGAATCTCAGTACAGTAAACACCTTTTAAAGGTTTGACTTGTTGGACTAATACACTAATCATTTTTCACGAGACCAATCCCTTGAGGTATGCTAAAGAGCATCTATAACCTAGGTAGACTCCATAGACCAGGATCTACTGATAGATATCTGGCTTTTGAGTAGTTCAGGGTCATATAATGGTGACTCCAGCTTTCTGAACAACTTGTCTTTCATGGTTGGTCTGTGAAGGTGGTTGTTCTGAAAGACGCCATGACAATTTGATGACCAGAGCTATTCCTTGATCTGTATCTGCTGCAAATCTATTCCTAGGCACAAAAACATTATATGTATTACTATATTAGAAAGACTGCATGTGACAACGACTGAAGAAAGTCCCAACGTATCAGATTTTTGTGTTGTGTTCTGTGTCTAGCACAGTCTATAGCATCACGTAAAAAATGTGAACGACAGCACTAAGGAGTCGAAGTCAATTATGGATAACAAAAATTCCATGTACATGGCTAGCTTTAGTTCAGCTATGAGGAGTCACTGCTGACCTCTTTCTTTTCTCAAACCTACTTGACCCATCCCTTTCTCCAATAAATATGTTCTCCTGTGATAAAAAATGATGTTGCATCTTTGCTCCTTTTTGGAATATATGTGCAAAAAATAAGTAAAATTCACCATGTGAGACTTGGTTTGTTTTTGCCAAAGCCAAAATTTGTTTTATGTGGTGAGCACCTTGTGCTGTGTGACCTAAACATATTTGCTTCTGTTTATCTTGAAAGATCTTTGTAACTTCTATATTACAGTAGGTCTCTACTTTCTCTAAAGTTGCCTACTGCTGATCTAGAAGATGCTCTTTAAAGGTGATCGGTGCACATGGTACAAATTGGGCTGGGAGGTACCATATTATAGTACAGCACTTGCCCCCTCTCCTGACATGTCTCTTAGTAACTGCTTGCATCCCCCTTGCAGTAATTCTGGAGCATCTATTCTTTTGATTCCATGCTGTACCATTCCTTTATTATTTCTTCTAGAAGTTAATGAATTCCAGCAGTTTGCTTTGAAGGTCAGTTGTGACCCTGCACAATCTGACACTGGCAGCACTGATTGGATAATGTCAGACTGTGCAGGGACACTCCCCCCAACTGGTACCACCCATCTGGACCTGCTATTGGAAATAATAAAGGAATGGCGCATCATGGAGTCATGAGAATATATGCTCCAGAATTATTACAAGGGGGTTGGAAATGGTTACGGATACAGCCATGTCAGGTGACAGGTCATCTTTTGAATAGTAGGGTCACTTGTTGTGTAGATAAGACTATTTTGATGCCCGGGATGCACTTTTGCTTTTTTCCATGGCTTGTGTGTATTGCCCATGAACAGATATTAAAGGGTTTTCCAGGGCTTAGATAATTGTGATCTATCCTCGTGGTAGGTCATCGATATTAGGTTGACCACCTGGCACCCCACTGATCAGCTGCCGGTAACTAGACAGAAGCAGAAGGCTCCATCCACTTTCTAATTGCTAGCATACTACATCCCAGCTCCCATTCACTTGATGGTCGCTGAGCTGCAATGCCCTGGCACTGCCATCACAGTGGATGGAGCTTTCTGCTTGCATGGTGTCTGGATGGCCTAAAACGGATGATTGGTGAGGGTCTGATTTCCAGCACAACACAATCTGTTATTAATCAATATCGAAGTCCTGGAAAACCCTTTATTGATCTAATATATATTATACACTGTCTCTTGCATGTTTATTTGTGTTTCTTATTGTATTTTTCTTTCTTTGAAGATGGTTAGAAGTTCAATGTATGCTGTACTAAGAAGCCAGTCGGCATCCTCCAATTTAGACAGGATGTCTTGTTTCTCCAAGATGCAGACTAAAGGTATATTGCAAGCACTGTGTCTTTTTCAAATAACTATAGCTTTTCGGTGTCTTTCAACTCCAGTCCTCGAGACCCACATACCAGTCCCTTTAACCCTCCTTGCTCCCCCACAATGTTTTCCTGTCCCATTCAGGTTGGAAGAGGTTCTTCCAGTTCCACAAGCAGTTGCTGTGGGCCATTCATGTGAAGGTGGACATATTTGGGGTTTGTGTGAGGATGACAGGAGGAAGCTTGTAGTGTGCGTTCCTGTGGCGGTGACTTCAGGATGCCCAGGCCTGAATGCTAGTGTTCCGGACAGGGATGTGAAGTCAGTAAGCCAAAGCCCAACTCCGACTCCTCAATTTCCCCTGACTCTGACTCCCAATCCGACTCTGACTACCTCATACATGGCGCATGTTTAAGTGATAACTTTAAACAAACTTTGCATAAATCATACCTCCCAAGTGTCCCTGTTTTGGAGGGACAGTCCCTCTTTGATCCTTAAATGTCCCTCTTTTTGACCTGGGGAATTAATGCATAAATGTGCATTATTAAATTTATTAAATTGCTCCTTACTAAAGTGTCTGTATGGTTTCTACCTGTATATTAGACCAGAACTTCATCATTTAGTGCAATTTGTACCTTAAAATATCTATAATCTGATTTATGTGCTAATATTTATATGGACATGGAAGCGCAAGAAAAAAATTGCCGCAGGGGCTCCAGAAATTATGCTTTGGGCGGACTTAGAGGGGTGGCATAGTATGAAAAAAAACTGCCGTGAAGTGCACCGCACACATTTTTCCTCTGCAATTTTCAAAAGTTGGGAGGTATGATAAATCAATAGTACAGATATGTCATGACAAAAAGTTTGTAATATATATTTTACTAGATATCTTTACTCTGAACTTTCAGTATCGGGCTTCTCTGGGTTCAGCTCATTAAGGGCTTGATGTATGAAAACTGTATAGGTCTAAGACTTTCTTTGTTGGCCATAGCAACCAATCAGAGCTCTCCTTTCATTTCCCCAGAGCACAATATGAAATGAAAGGGGAGCTCTAATTGGTTTTTATGGGCAACAAAGAAACTTCTACACCTAGATAGTTTTCATATATAAGGCCCTAGGTTACATCATGCTGCTTCACAGTCTAGAAAGTGAAACTACGAGCAGTGCTAGATAACAAAGGCTTAGCAATGGCTTCTACACCTATAGTACTTTATCACTTGTCTGTGTCTATTTCTAAATTTGAGATGTTAGAAAACAGTTATCCCCCTCATATTCTATGTATAGCATATAGAAGCCATCAGAGCAGCTAACCTCTCCAAACTGCAACATAAAGCATACAGAGAGAATATGCACTGGACAATTGATTTATGCACAGTTTATTGAAAGTTTAGATATACTAAGTAGTACTTGCCTTAAAGGGGTTTTCTTAGCATGTTGATTACCTGGCTGGCAGGCAGTTTGCACTTACTTTGTCTCCTCAGGCTGTGGGGGGCATCCAGCATTAGCATATATTAACTTCCTCTGACAGAGCAGGAGATTGTGTTCTCTAACACAATTACAGGTAAAGCCATGCTTCTCAGTACTCACAACACTTGGACCTTTTGCTTACTGCAGGTAATCACTCAGCGCTCAGTCCCATCATTCTGTTGGGGTGAGGTCACTCCTGCTCTCAGCCAATCAGATAACAGTCTTTCTGGTCTGCAGGTTACCATAAAAACCTGTGTACAGTGAGAGACCTGCTGAACTGTCTATAGTTCATGACTAAAGTAAAATCTACTGACTACTGTATTTAGAAAATATCTTCTTTTAACAGTCCCTTTATGTTGAAAGCTAATTGTTGTAACTAGTGAGAAAACCTCTTTAATCCTGTTTTCCCTAGCAGATCTGAGATCAGTGCAGCCATTCCTTCCCAGTGTCTTTTTCCTCTGATCTGTAGCGGAGGAGCTACAATTCTGAGCATCTACATAAAGGGTAGCACACAGTCATCTCAACTGAAAGCCTAGAGCCTAGGAATAGAACAGACATTTATAGGACATTTCATCATTTTCCCAAATTATTATGAAAATATATTCAGCACATACTGCATTGAACTAAATGTACCAATTACAATATTATATATTGTCGGAGTCGGTGCATTTTATTCCGACTCCACCAAAATGGACACTGACTCCACAGCCCTGGTTCCGGAGTCTCCTCTTTAGCTCACCCTTGAGTTAGGCAGTGGGTGGTGCATGGTGACTGGACACTCATGGAGTCCTTCCGGTCTTCTCAACCTTCCACCTTTCGTTATCTCTGGATGACTTCAATGCAGATTTGGTCCTAAGAATCAAGGTGGATTTCACCCTCTGATCTCAGTTCTGGAGGTAATAAACATTAAAGGGGTATTCTCATCTTAGACAATGGGGGCATATCGCTAGGATATGCCCCCATTGTCTTATAGGTGCGGGTCCCACCGCTGGGACCGCACCTATAGCCAGAACGGAGCGGGGAGCGCTGCGCCTGGAGGACCCCAGGTTTCCGGGGGTCCGGCCACCACCAGGCGCAGCTCCCCGCGCCGCTCATAGGAATGAATGGGAGCCGGGCCGTGCATGCGCGGTCGGCTCCCATTCATTTCTATGGAGCCGACGGAAGTAGCCGAGCCAGCGCTCGGCTATTTTCGGCGGCCCCATAGAAATGAATGGAGGGCGGCTGCGCATGCGCAGTGCGCCCTCATTCACTTCGGGGGCTCCGTTCTCGATATAGGTGCGGGTCCCAGCGGTGGGACCCGCACCTATAAGACAATGGGGGCATATCCTAGCGATATGCCCCCATTGTCTAAAATGAGAATAACCCTTTAAGAAGGTCAATATATGTAAGCACAGAAACCGCTGTGGCCTGTGGAACTGAGTCACTGTTTAGTAAATGTTAGTTGGGTTTATGGACTATTGTGAACTTTCATTTACTATGTGTTTATTCCTTTGCTCTGTATAGTTGTGTAGGGTAGGACAGGGGTAGTTAATCAAAAACAGGAGGATGTATCTAATCCAGGCCTGTTGTGGGATGCTGGATATTAGCCTTTTTATTCCGTATAGGTTTTGCTCTAGGAGATCACCATATGAGTTGGGCTGCCGATAAGGAATAGAACTGAATGAGGGAGGAAATAATTGTTCCTCCCCCGTCCAGTTTACATCAGGCTATGTAATCGGGCCAATGAATGTGTTCTTAGCCACTGGCGCTCACACTGGCCTTAGGCTACTTTCACACTAGCGTTTTAAAATTCCGGTATTGAGTTCCGTCATAGGGGCTCAATACCGGAATAAAACGCTTCAGTTTTGTCCCCATTCATTGTCAATGGGGACAAAACTGAACTGAAGACAACGGAATGCTCCTGAAAGCATTCCGTTCCGTCTTCAGACCGGAGAACAAACCGCAGCATGCTGCGGTTTGCTCTCCGGTCCAGGCATCCGCACCAAGACGGATCCGGAATGACCCCCAATGCAAGTCAATGGGGGTGGATCTGTCTGGTGTGACCATAATGGTAACCGGATCCGCCCTCCATTGACTTTCAATGGAGTTCATTACGGATCCGGCTACACATAGACACATACAGACACAGACATACACATAAACATAAACATACACATACATACTTACATGCTCCCCGGCAGGTCTTCGGAGCGTCGGAGGGACAGGACGGCGCGCACAGGTGACGATTCCACCAGGCGCCCAGCAGAGGGCGCTGTGGGGAATCATGACCTGTGTGAGCCCTCCTGTCCCTCTGACGCTCCGAAGACCTGCCGGGGAGCATGTAAGTATGTATGTGTGTTTGTTTGTCTATATGTGTGTGTATGTATGTACTGTGTGACATGTGTGGGGCTGGAGCGCGGTTCCGGCTCCACACATGTCACTGCGGCAGGCCTGATCCGGCAGAACCCTTCACCTGCCGGATCAGGCCTGCCGCCAGTGTGAAAGTAGCCTTACATCAGGCTAGTGTAATATGGAAAAAAAAAATCATTTGTGTGCATGAGCCGTAAGGGTGTATTTCCTGTATTCTACAATAGTCCTTGTTCTGAAGATTGGTTAGACTAGGGATCAGTACCCTTCGGCAATCCAGCTGTGGTGAAACTACAACTCCAGCATACTTCAGCTGTTTTCAGAACTCCCATAGAAGTGATTGGAGCATGCTGGGAGTTGTAGTTTCACCACATCTGGAGTGCCGGTGGTTTCTGACCACTGGGTTAGACCTTTCTTTGCTTTTTCCCAGTATCCACTTAGCTATGGGAGGTTTGTATGACAAGGTTACATTTTTGTTTAATATGGTAGCATATTCTTCTTGGACATGTGATTTAGTTTGGCACTGTCTGCCTCTGCTTTGCGCTGTTTGCATGGCCATGGCTTGGGTGGCTGTTATGCGCAAATTGGTAATGTTGCTTCTCATGTCAGAAGCAGTAAGCCATACAAATGTAATACTTGCTGCTGGTGTGCTTCGGTCAAAAAATGCAAATCTGCCCAAATTGTTTTCTCTGAGAGGTATGGCGTTAAATTCTTTGGCCCATGTGCAGAATTCTGCTGGTTTGCAAGTCTCCTGCCCAGGGTTTGGAGGGGAGAGGGAGATGGCAATCTGTGCTGCCAGAAGGGTGTTTTTTTTTTTTTTTTTTTATTTTTTTTTTTACCAGGGCTGTGTCAGCCTCTTGGGTTGAGAATGCAGATGTTTCTATGGAATAGATTTGTAAGAGTGCGTGTGATATATTTCATACATAAAATTTATGTCTACTGCGTTTGTTATTGGATAGTGAATGTGAAGGCAGATTTATCTTTTAGTGAAAAGGTCTTGCAAGCTGTGGTCCCACCCTAGATGATTTAATCTGGTAGATGTCGGCATAATTGCTGTTGTGGAGGACTACAGGGAAAAACTGGATTACACTTACCAGTAATTCCCTTTTTCAGGAGTCCTTCACAACTGCATGGCCTATATCCCACCACCCTAAATCTGACAAAATGTGAAAATTAAAAAAAAAAAGTGATTAGGTGATGGGGGTGTGTGTGGTACTGTGGACTCTCATAGACTGTCCTGTTCCACTGAGGAGTGTCAAATTTACCAGAGCGGAGGGACAGGTAATTACCGGTATGTGTAATCTATTATGGTTGTGTTTTTTTTTTTTTTTTTGTGTTTACTTTTCTAACATTCAAAGGGAATATCTCAAGTGTTTAGCTTTAATTTCCTTTTATTAAATTTATAAGGTTTTTCTAAGATTTAAATACTGATGCCCTAGCCTCTTACTGAATTTTCATATTCTAGAGTCTTTCTTATCTGTACAATGTATAAGGTCTCTTCATTTTCTTTTTCCTACTTTAGCAACTGATCAAAAACCAGTGTTTAAGCAAAATCCGCTTTTGAAGAGCTGTGTCCCTGACAGTTGCTTGGAGGGATTTGTAGCTTCCAACCTGGATGATAAGCTACAGTCACAGGTTAGCAGTAAATCTAACATCTTGTTGTTAAAAATATCTGGAAATATGAAATGACATATTTTTTTTTTTTTTGTGCCTTTTATAATGATTGTGTAGGAGAATCCAGTATTACAGCAGATGAATCGGGCTGCGCCTGCACAAATCTCCAGTGTGACTTCACTACCTCTCAGGAGTCAGGAGGTCACCACTGTGAAGTCCACACCAGTGCCTCCAGTCACTGAAGATGCAGAAGGCTCTGAATTGCCAGAAGATAAGTATGTATTTAGTTGTTTTTTTGGTTTATTTTTATTTATTTTTTTAGTTTGTTTTTAGAGTGAAAACCGCATGCAGACCTAGAGCTTCTGCTGTTTCTGGAAAGAGCTATGTTGTGACAGTCATCTGTCATCTTGCATTGGTCCCATGAAGGAGAAAATGGCAAGAGTTGTCTTTGGCTCTGGATAGTAGTCGGCCAAACTCTTGTTTGGTCAAGAGCTATCTTTGCCATTCCCCCCCCCCCCCCCCCCCGTTTCAACTTGCCCAAACATGCATTTGTTCATAATTGGGAGAGAGGAGTAAGCAGCAAGCCACTGTCAGACTATTGGGCATGTTGAAATCCAACAGTCTGATCCTTCTTTCCCCTAATATTTGTGGTTGGAGGAGAGTCAGAAAGGTCGCATACACATTAGGTGGTTGGCTGACCTACATCTAATGCGGGGACTGCTCAACCTGCGGCCCTCCAGCTGTTGCAAAACTACAACTCCCAGCATGTAGGGAGTTGTAGTTTTGCAACAGCTGGAGGGCCGCAGGTTGAGCATCCCTGATTTAATGTATTTAGCCAGCTTTAGCTTTGGCTATAAATTAGGTTCAATAATAAGAGAAGTATAACTGTAATAGGGCAGCATAAAACTTTGACATATTCACTATGTGAACTGATGCCGTCGTTTTACTAAAATCCGTATTGAGCCATCCCCAGCATGAGCTGAGCACTGGAGTCTTCTCAATACAATGCACAAGCTCAGACTCATGAGCCCCCAGATCGAATTGTCCACTCCACCTGCAACCCCTTGCAGATGATTGACAGCTTTCTTCCTATAGCAATAGAGCAATTTGGGTGGATTCCCACACACCATGCAAGAATGACAAACTAAACCATTATCGCTTGTCGTCGCTCAGTTTTACACTATTTAATCGATCATGCATGCTTGACTTTACTCTTTACTTTTTTTTTTTAAACACACTCGCGTAAAGAGACCTTTAGGCTGCAAAGTTCATGTGGAGTACTGCTATGTCTTTGCAGTCACTGGCCTCTGTGGAGATGATTACATGAGACCGCTGAGATCAGTGATTGGATGCAGAGGTCACTTAATGTGACGTCATCACTTCTGGACGAGTAAACAAAGATCTTTTGCCCTATAAGACGGGCCTTGAGAATACAAATATTTTTATCAGACCGCGGCTAAGACCCCCCAATGTTAATCAGACATCAAATGAGACCTCAGATCAGACCCCCCTCCCCCAGTGTTAATCAGACCTCAGATCAGGCAATAAAAACGAATAAATAAATCAACTCTCCTCTCCCGGCGAGGCGGTCTTTCTGCCGCCTACATCCTCGCACTTTGAGCAGGTCACACCACAGAAAAGACAAGGAAGTGGCGAGTACGGAGCCAGCACCGGGAGTGCTGTATTCACTGCTCCCCAGTCCTCCTGTACTAATAAGCCCTTCCATAATGGAAGTGCTCATTAATATTTGCCCTATAAGACACACACATTTTCCCCCTCTCTTTTGGGGAAAACAGTGTTTTTAGTGTGGTGAAATACAGTTGTTACATTTTCAGTGTATTTTCAGGTGTGAAAAGAACACATCAGAAGTGGAGTCTTCTGAAGGGAAAAGAGATCCCATGAAGAAGGCAGGTGAGTTGTGTTGTTAGTCTCTGTGCCTTTTATAGGTGTGTGTTGTGTGGTTTTTTTTTTTTTTTTTTTTTTTTTTTTTTCCCCATAGGTCTGTTTTTATAGTATTGTATTTGTATTTCAGGAACTTCTTCTGTAGAATTTGTTGCAGATCCACAGGCATTATCCAGCATACTGTCTAACACTGGAGTGACCTTTGGGAATTGTGGAAAACTGAGCTTGGCACGGAGGGTCCCTGTACAGGCTAAAAATGTTTCGTCAAAAAGTGGCATGGTAAGCTGATTTTATGATAAAAGAGGAAACTTAAAGGGGTATTCCCATCATGGACAATGGGGGCATATCGCTAGGATATGCCCCCATTGTCTGATAGGTGCTGGTCCCACCGCTGGGACCCGCACCTATATCGAGAACACAGCGTGGAGCAATGTGCCTGGAGGACCCTGGGTATCCCGGGGTCCGGCCACCACCAGGCGCAGCTTCCCACTGTCAGGCAGGCTGCCTGGGTATGTCCGGGTTCAGCTCTGAACCCTGACCACCCCTTTAATCAAAATGGCTAAGTGCTTATGAATATCCATTAGGGGTTCTCACTATTTTGGAATACATAGTTTAGCAGCTTCCACTACAAAAGGTTGTTCACCTTTTAGGATGTTCTTCACAGATCGCACAACATGGCTGGACCTGCGGTGGTGGTAATAGTTACCTAATCCCCTCTGCTGGGTTCTTGCTCCATCTCTGCCCCACCAGGTCTGCAGGTCCCTGGTCTCCCCACGTCATCCTGATTTGACATGGCGCATGCGACCACTGCCGCCAATCACTGAATGCAGTAGAAGTTTCACCCATGTGGCACGTTGCTAGCTCATGTGCCCCACATAACCAGATGATGGCCCATGGAGCTAGATTTGTTCACCACTGTGGGTCTGGCCACGCTGCAGGAGTCTAAGGAAAAATAAAATCATAAAGGGGAACAACACTTTTTAATTATAACTCTTAATACAGCAACAGATTCTCTTAAACTAATTTTGTGGACTATTTATAAGTAGGTATTCATGTATTTTCAGACCTCCTCAGGTCCTGTTGCAGTGCAGGCTACTACACCAAAGCCTGGCTTTGGCCGCATTTCTACCATAGCAATGCCAATTAAAGGTAAGCATTTTTCTGCATCTGTATTGTTAGCATCTAAGAGATTGTCTAGGCAGACTGACATATCAGGGCACTTAAACTGAGTCTGTCAGCAGTTGTGTTAATGCAGAACTGCTGATAGACAGGTAAAACCTACTACTGTAACTGCATTTAATCACCATAGAGTTGAAAATTTAAGTTTGAGTGCCTCATTGTTCCTACTGCAAATGCATTGGTGGCAGGCTGTTGTGGCGCATCAGGCCCAGTGTATGAGTGGCTCCATAGCCCCTCCCCTCTACTGATTGACGGCTGTAGCATCCAACTAGAAGATCACTACAGCCGTCACTCACAGCCCCTGGTATTCTTGCAGCAGCGGCGAAGCGGAGACAGAGGTATGTGATAACTACTGCCCCCTACCACGGCTGATGTCTGTGAGCAGTTTTGCATCAACAAACAGACAGACTCCCATTAAAAGTAATAGAGCAGGGAAAGCAACCTTCTGTAAGCAAGAACAGAATGATGTGAAGAGCAGCCATCACTCTGGAGGACTCTGCTCTGCTGAAATCTATTGACGATGCATTCGTTTTAATGCCATGTAACGCTTCTGATCCTGAGGGTAGGTCATCAATATCTAGAACCCATACAATGCTCTAAATAGCAGTTCACTTATTCAGCTTGCTTAGAAGCGGTCACTTCTGCTTCCAGTGAAAGGAAATCTAAAAAGTAAAGTGGAACAGTTCAGAAGATGAAAGGAGTTATCCAGATATTGATAATGATGACCCTGTCCCCTGGATGGCTCATCATTATCACATCGGCATGGGTTAGAGTTCTGGAACCCCCGTCGATCAGTTGTTCCAGGGAGCTCCGGTGAGCGGGGCTGGTTCCCGGCAGCTCGCCAAGCACTGTGCCATACATAGCATAGTGGCTGTGCTTGGTATTGCAGTTCAGTGCCATTCATTCAAATGGGGCCCAGGTGGAACTAGGCCATGTGACTGATGTACGGTGACGTCACTTGACCTAGTTCATAGAGCACCACGGCCTCTCCTAATAGCTGAACTTATTTCTTATTCAAAAGATCCCAAGAACTAGGATCTTGTTTCCCCATATGAATGGAGCAGAAGGTTTTTCGTGTACAATATAATTGTTTGTTGTGTGTTTTTTTTTTTTTTTTTTTTTTTTTTTTTTCCCCCACCAGTTGCAGCAAATCTATCCCAATGTAAATCAGTAAACTTGTTTTATCTTGATGGTTGCTGCCTGTTAAGCTTGGATGTATTAATGTAAGTGTCTAATGTATTCCAAAATATTATGTAACCTTGTTTTGTCATTTATCAGATATAGCATTCAGCCCTTGTCGAGTTCCTAAGACACTGACGTCTGACATGTCCTCTAGTGGATCGGCTAAGAGAGTACATCAGTTAAACTCTTCTGCCATGGTTTGTATTGTATCATTATGTGTCAGGATTTTTCTAATTGTTTTTAAGTGAGAGAGTCACATCTTTAAATTGTGTGTGTATAGTTCTGCCTTTCCCTACCTCAGTGCAGTAGAGGTGTCTTTAAGTCCCCAGCCCTGAAATGATAATAAGATGACTCTGGTCATTCTGTCCTAGTCTATACGGCAAAGTGACAGGTGAGCTACTGAAAGGTGTTTGTAATATATCAGGGTTGGAATAAAAAAACACTATTTGCTGATTATACATTCTCTATCTGTGGCTCCATGCAATCAAGATTACGTTTGAATAGAACTCTGATTTCAGACATATCAGTCTTTGATCTGTGGCGGTGACCCCTACTGATCCCTAGAATGAATAGAGAGAAGTGCTCACATGGCATTCGCTACCTTCCCACTACAGAAGACTAAAGCGCGCTGGACCCATAGAATTTCTATTGAATTTGCATCGCCTGCAGCAGGGAGAAAGAGTGTGATATGGCAACGCTTCTCTCTCCTCATTCTAGAGATCGGTGGGACCCACACCCATCAGACAATGGAGGCATATCCTAGCGATATGCCCCCATTGTCTCAGATGGGAATACCACTTGAACGTACATGTCAACATACAGTTTTCAGATACATGTATATTTCTTATTGTACACGCTATAGTTCCTTTAGTGAATAAATCACAAGATGATGCAAAGGATCAGTGCTGCAATATAACACTTAAATAGAAACACAAATGCTGAAGAACTTTTCTGCTTCTTTGCCCTTTTCCTAAGTGTATAATCAAAGCTTTGGATTGTGAGGCATGCGTTAATTTTCAGAGTTCCTCCAAAGACGAATTAAAACCTCATCAGAAAATGATTATTCATCACCTTTAATCAATATGAAGTTAATCCTCTGACAGGGCCTGAAGGTCTTCTTCTATGTTTTCTACTGGGACACCACTGCTGGCTTGCAGCTGCTGTGTGCTTTGGATCTTTGTCCTCTTCAAAGACGAAACTGCCTAAGCAGTTTAAGAAAGAAAAAGGGTTGTAGGTTTTTAAGACTTTTCATAACTGTGCACTGTTCATCTTCTTCATTTAGCATTCCTCACAAATTGAATTTTAGAAAAATCTGATTTATATTGCAAGTTGAGAATGACCTTGGGGGTTACTTCTGCCAAGCTGTTTTTCGTAGGCTACTTTGACAACAGCATTTTTGCTGGATCCGTCATGGATCACCAAAAAACGCTTCTGTCCTAATACAACCACCTGCATCTGTTATGAATGGATCCGGTTGTGTCATCTCTAAAATAATCAACATGGATCAGTCTCTAAAACCATTGTAAGTCAATGGGGGACGGATCCATTTTCTGTTGTCAGAGAAAACTGATCCGCTGTAACTGACTTGCATTACAGTGGGGAAAAAAAGTATTTAGTCAGCCACCAATTGTGCAAGTTCTCCCACTTAAAAAGATGAGAGGCCTGTAATTGACATCATAGGTAGACCTCAACTATGAGAGACAAAATGAGAAAACAAATCCAAAAAATCATTGTCTGATTTATTTGCAAATTATGGTGGAAAATAAGTATTTGGTCGATAACAAAAGTTCATCTCAATACTTTCTTATATATCATTTGTTGGCAATGACAGAGGTCAAATGTTTTCCATAAGTCTTCACAAGGTTGGCACACACTGTTGCTGGTATGTTGGCCCATTCCTCCATGCAGATCTCCTCTAGAGCAGTGATGTTTTGAGGATGTCCCTGAGCAAAACGGACTTTCAACTCCTTTTCTATGGGGTTGAGATCTGGAGACTGGCTAGGCCATTCCAGGAGCTTGAAATGCTTCTTACGAAGACACTCCTTCGTTGCCCTGGCAGTGTGCTTTGCATCATTGTCATGCTGAAAGACCCAGCCACGTTTCATCTTCAATGCCCTTGCTGATGAAAGGAGGTTTGCACTCAAAATCTCACGATACATGGCCCCATTCATTCTTTCATGTACACGGATCAGTCGTCCTGGTCCCTTTGCAGAGAAACAGCCCCAAAGCATGATGTTGCCACCCCCATGCTTCACAGTAGGTATGGTGTTCTTTGGATGGAACTCAGCATTCACTGTCCACCAAACACGATGAGTTGTGTTTCTACCAAACAGTTCTACTTTGGTTTCATCTGACCATATGACATTCTCCCAATACTCTTCTGGAACATCCAAATGCTCTCTAGCAAGCTTAAGCAGGGGGACACGTCTGGCACTGCAGGAGTCCCTGGCGGTGTAGTGTAACTGACGGTAGCCTTTGTTATGTTGGTCCCAGCTTTCTGCAGGTCATTCACTAGGTCCCCCTGTGTGGTTCTGGGATTTTTGCTCACAGTTCTTGTGATCATTTTGTCGCCATGGGGTGAGATCTTGCGTGGAGCCCCTGATCAAGGGAGATTATCAGTGGTCTTGTATGTCTTCCATTTTCTAATTATTGCTCCCACAGTTGATTTCTTCACACCAAGCTTATTGCCTATTGCAGATTCAGTCTTCCCAGCCTGATGCAGGTCTACAATTTTGTTTCTGGTGTCCTTCGACAGCTCTTTGGTCTTCACCATAGTGGAATTTGGAGTGTGACTGTTTGAGGTTGTGGACAGGTGTCTTTTATACTGATAAGTTCAAACAGGTGCCATTACTACAGGTAATGAGTGGAGGACAGAGGAGCCTCTTAGGCCCCATCCAGGCATCCGTATTATTGCGGGTCCGCAATAATTCGGGGGCCACCCGGCGAGCGGAACAGAACACACGGCTGGGCGCCCCATTCAAAATGCCTATACTTGTCTGTGCATGCGGACAAGTATAGGACATGCTTCATATGAGCCGCGGCACGGAGCTAGCTCTGTGCGGCCTCTCCCACAGAGGTGAATGGGCCGCATCTATTCCGCAATATTGCGGAATAGATGCGGCCCCAAGCAAGATTTCTGGCTCTCACAGACCTGTAACTTCTTCTTAAAGGCCCCACACGGTCGTGTGAATGGGGCCTTAAAGAAGAAGTTGCAGGTCTGTGAGAGCCAGAAATCTTGCTTGTTTGTAGGTGACCAAATACTTGTCCACCATAATTTGTCTGATTTTTAAAGAATTTATTTGCAATGTGATTTTCTGGATTTGTTTTCTCATGTTGTCTCTCATACTTGAGGTCTACCTATGATGTCAATTACAGGCCTCTCTCATCTTTTTAAGTGGGAGAACTCGGGTGGCTGACTAAATACTTTTTTTTTTTTTTTTTTTTTCCCCACTGTATATATCATGATGGATGGAGTTCTTAACAGCATTTAGAAAACATTAAGAAAATTGCTTTACGGCAGCCTCATGGTCCATAGACACAATGGTCAGGAGGGACCTCATTGACTTCTATGGGAGAGTTCTCTAGGCATGCTCTGTGACCTGTGTAGAGGTCATTGTACAAGGAAAGAATAGATAAGATCTGACAATCCCCTATTGTGAATTGGAGGATCCTGTCTTATCTGTACACAGAGGTGATATCATTACAGGCAGGATGAGAAGAATATATAACTACAGTAAACTGATCTGTATAAACCAAGAAGTGGCGCCAATTATTAGACATAGTGATCAGTGCGAAAACTGCAGGGTTTTTTTGTGTTGGTTTAAATATAAAAATTACATGAAAAATTAAAAATAACATAAAAAATATTGAAAAATATGTTAAACATATAAAAGTGATTTAAACAGCTGGTGATTTTCTGATGACACATTCCCTTTAAATGGAATGATTCAGCCCATGGGTATATATGAAGAAATTGTTGGAAATGCTAAAAATAAAAAAAACAATCCCATTGCAGATTCAGCAATTTTGCTTGCATGCAGTGATATTTTGTGTCAAAACATCTGACCCCATGACGGATCCTTTTAAGAAAACATAGGTTCTGTCAATCCTCGCCAATGTCCATTGTGTGACTGATCTGGCGCTACTTTGTGGTCTCTGTTTTACTGATTTTGTTATAATTTTTATTATTTTTTTTTTTTCTTGTAGAAGTCTTCCCAGCGATACTTTTCCATGTCAAAACAGACATTCTTTGCAAAAACACCCCGTGCCTTGGCACTTGAGATGGCAAATAAGAAGCTAGAGGCTAAGCTTTCAGATACCCGGGTATGTACAGATTAGCATTGCAATTTACTAGGTGTAAGTGGTTATTATTTTACCGGTTCTCATATAAACTACGATTTGTTTCTTCATTTTTCAGCCTTCAGCAAGGTCAACGGTGAAGTGGGCCGATGAGCTATCCCCTTCTGTGTCTGAGGCTCTCTGTGAAAATGAGCTCAAAATAGTAAGTATAATAGTGAAGATTGTGGTGTGTGTGAGTTTTTTTTTTTTTTTTTTTTTTTTTATGTTATTATTCCTTTTGTCATGAGACAGAGAGATACATTTTTGCAGTTTGGAATATTTGTAGGTCAGGCACTGTAGAACTGGAATTGTCTTCACTTAGGGCTCATTTGCACGGTCAACATCCATGCAGCTGCTACAAACGGATCCAGACCCATTCAACTTGAATGGGCCCGTGATCCATCCACACCGCAAAAAAAATAGAACATGTTCCACACTTTCTGGATTGTGGTTCCATTGAAGTGGATGGATCTGCATCCTTAATGCAGTGCAAAAACAGCCAGGGCCCATATATTGCGGACCCGCTGTTTGCAGGCCGCAATAAGGGCCCGGCTGGTACACGCTCGTGTGCATGAGCCCTTAGGTGTGAGCAACCACCCTAGTCACACAGTGGACAGAGCTGTGCAGTTTTAGCGCCTATTTCTGGTGTCGAAGCTAGTGCAAAACAGCTGATTGGCAGGGTCTGACTTCTGGCACTTTTACAATCTGATAGTGATATCTTATCCTAAGGATGGGTCATCAATAAGTAAAGGTAAATTATCGTTAAATTGAGTGAAACTGCAAGATTATTGAGCAGTGTAAAAGCAATGAACGACAGTGACAACTGACAATCGGTAGACTTATCGTAGACAAAAATTATCTTTAGATGTTATTTCACACGTGTAAACAGGAGTCGATCACTGCATGCACAATTACACCATGGGTGTGTTTAAGCACGCCACTCAAATTATCGATTTGTGTAAATGCAGCTGTCTGCCTTGCAAATATGGAATATGTGATTGAAGTTACGATTTTGTGAACGATAATCGGTGAATCTACAGGGTCAATGCTGAAATGTTCACTACACCAAGAAATGACTTGTTCATCGTACCCATCATCTACTCGTGTAAAGGTACCTTAAAGCCTAGACAACCCCTTAAAAGTGTACCTATTATTTCAAGTGAATTTTCACAGGTAGCCATCATGCAACCTGTTTTACAGCTCGGACTCCTGGCAGCCCAGACCCACCACCCACTGTCTACTCCCCAGCGGACCCAGCTTACTCTGCCCCTCCATGCAGGCTGTAGCTTGCTTGCCGGCAAGGCCCTTTCTTCCACCTGTAGGGTTTGTGCACGGTTTGCCTCTCAAAGGGCCAGCACCCACACCCAAATTTTTTCCCATCCGGGGGCTGACAATCTGGGGTTTTTAAGACGCCTTTCCCTGTGAGAAGGTGCCTGAGCAACAGTTTTCGTAGCTTGCTAGTTTCCTGCGAAGGTGTATCGTTTGTTTGCTCATGTACCGACTTTCTGGCAGTTTACTGGATTCTGACCCTCCGCTGCCTAACCTGTGACTGACTTCAAACTGTTTATCAGATTGCTAATACTCTTCCTTGACTTCGCCTTGTCCCTGACTATGGTTTTGTCTGATCATTCAGTACTGCATCGGTGTTTCTGACCCCCCCCCCCCCCCCCCCCCCATTGGTCAGCTGTCAATTATACAGATATTACTCCAGGAGGTGGTGTCTGGTTGTTCCCCTGCACCAAAGTCCAGATCCCTGTACAGGGGTTAAACGGTGAAAACCAGGTGACTGCCAGGATAACGCAGTTAGGAGTAGCCCATAGCCAAATCGTTTGGTTTACACACAGTGGTTTCAAACCTGTTGCCATAACAACCTGTAACAACGCCAGTATTTTCTGATTGGTAGATGTTCCATGGGGTGGTATGTTTAATTAAACGAACAAAAAAGTATGGTAAGCACAGTGACAAAGTTAAACATATAGGGGGAGATTTATCAAACTGGTGTAAAGTAGAACTCGTTTAGTTGCCCATAGCAACCAATCAGATTCAACCTTTCATTTTTCACAGCGCCTTTGGAAAATGAAAGGTGGAATCTGATTTGTTGCTATGTCCACCTAAGCCAGTTCTACTTTACATAAATTTGATAAATGTCCCTCAGTGTGCCAATAAAATTGCATCTGGTGTATAACCATTTGGGTTGCTTACAGTTGATGATTCTGGTAGTTTTTATTGCTTTTAAGATAAATGACATTTGCTTCCAAACTTTACAGGACTTTGTCCAGAACTAAAGTTGATTATGTTTTGATGTCCCTCAAATATTCTACAAAAAGAGTGACAGCAATGGATCCTTTTAATGTTGTTTATCTATTTTTTTTTATTTTTTATTTTTATTTTTTTAGGAAGAAGTGGCAGTCCGGTTGTTCTTGGATGGTGAATGTCCTGGAGAAGCAGACAAGAAAAAGGTGGTTCATTGTTTGTAGTGTGTGTTTGTTTTCAAACTGGTGTAAAATAGAACTGGCTTAGTTGCCCCTAGCAAGCAATCAGATTCCACCTTTCATTTTCCAAAGGAGCTGTGAAAAATGAACGGTGGAATCTGATTGGTTGTTATGGGCAACTAAGCCAGTTCTACTTTACACCAGTCTGATAAATGACCCCATTAGTGTCTAAAGGGCCCTTTACATTGTCCGATACTTGGCCAGATGATTGCTAACAAGCGTTCATAGGAATGCTTGTTAGCGATTATCTGATTAACCGATGAACGAGTGAAACGCTTGTTCATCTCATGTGGTCTCAAAAATGATCATTTACCGGCAGTAGATGCTGTTTGCACAGTCTACTACCAGCAAACATCGATGCCATTAGTGATCGCTCCTCACACTGTGGTGGTGATCACTGCATGTCAATGTAGCGGTCTCCTTAACTGACAAGCAGGCGATTGTTGGAAGGAATGCTTCCTTCCTGACAATTGTCTGCACGATTGGCCAGTGTAAAGGGGCCTTAAGGCTCGGTTCTTATCTGTGTCAGAGGCTCCATTAGGTGATTCATTTCTCTTTGCCGAAAAAGATAATGTACCATCTAGCGCCATTTTTTTTTTCCCGTAAAAGGGCAGAACCCAACAGCATTTATAAGTGGGGTATGATTTTCTGTGCCGTCTACTATTTTCTTTCTGTGTAAAGAACACCTCCTGTGTGTGAACACCGTTTATAATCCTACCCCTTAGTGTTAACTGGTAACTCCCACATCCACATTTGGGTATTAAAAAATAAAATAAAAGTGCTGATAATACTCAGTTGTCCCTGAGCTGGTGGGTGGAGGATAGCTGTAATGATCCCTGCCCACTCTGAGACAGGGATTCTCTTAGAATCACAGAAGCAGAATAAAGGATGTTAGAGAAGTACTTAGCTGTAGTGATGTGAATAAAGCACATGGGTTAAACTATATTACATACTATTAGCTGCTCAATCTTCGAAGTCTCTCTGTCTGCTTGTTTCTCTGAACACTTCCTCTTCCAGTCCCAATAGACTTCAATGGGACGATGTAATCTAATCTTTCATTGAGCAGGCAGTCTGTCTTGGTTTTAACCAGACAGATTTATCCCAAATTTGAGAGCATGTTAGTTTATTAAGGGGGGATAGAAAAGGGCTGATAACTGGAGTCATTTTTTTCTTTGGTAAGATATTACAGTATTTCTTATTTTCACCTCTACTACTAATTGTATGCAAAGTTATGTGAAATGACAGTGACCATTTAAAGAAAATACATTCTGGGCTGTTTGTCACTGACTCCAGAGAGGGCTTACTGTATATGCACTGAACTTAATAATAAAACATGCTGCGGTTCCCTCTGCGCACACAAAGCCTGAACTTGGCCTTTTATGTATGTAATTTATCAAAATAATATGTGTTTCTGAGCAGGGGGAAGGTGAAGAATCTGATTGCTTAAAAGGTCCTGAAAGCCTGACAACTAGTGAACAAAAGAGAACTGAGACCACACTGCCTGACAACTCTGATAAGAATGCTGATGTAGCTGCACCTGCTGGGGTGTCACAGGACTTGCCAATACATATAAACAAGCACCTTCCTGCACCTTCATCACTCACTAATAGCGCTGACCCTCCTGTGCAGTATCCCAGTATTGTGTCTGGTATGAAGACCTCTCTGCCACTCTCCTTTCTCGCCCATCCAGCTGTACAAGCTCTGCAGTCTCGCACTTTGGGTAAGTTTTACAGTCCTATAGCATAGCTTCATGTGATTTGTTTTCTGACTTGGGCTACTTTTACACTAGCGGCAGCCTTCTCTGGCAGGCTGTTCCGGTGGGGGAACAGCCTGCCGGATCCATTCTACTGCTAGTGCACCATGCCCCCAGAAGTCCGCTCCTGCCAGTTCATTATAATGGGGTCGGGCAAGTGGTCTGGCTGCAGCACGGCAAACATGCCGAGAGGTGGCCAGAAGAAAGCTACGACATGTCGTAGCCTTAGGCAAAGTTTAGACAGGTCACTGATTGTCTGCAGTGGTCACGTTGTTATATGGGCATGTCACTGCTGCAGCCAAATGAACAAACTGGGGGGGGGGGGGGGGAAGACCAGCATAGCAGGCGGAGCATACGGTTTTAACCAGGTTCACCTGTAAAATGTTTTTGATCGTGCAGCTCACACCTGTCAGACATCTGTATAAGTTAGTGAAATGATTATGGAAGCATCATGTGCGATGGTAGTTGTAGCTGTCAGGTAATACTTTGTGCATTCACTGTGTGCTTCCAGCTATGAGACCAAATCAAAGACTGCTTCTTCATTACCTGTTTTTATTGTAAATTTTTGTCTTTAATCAGGTCCTTATTCTTTGCCTGAAATTGCACGATTAAGAATACAAGCTGCTGTGTCAGCAAAACAAAGGTTTTGGGAGACCTGTCTTGATGAGGAATGTGCTTTCTATACCTCTCGAGGGACTGGCAGCTCTTATAGGGACTGCATTGATCCTGTATCCAGTTTCCTGGAGAGACAGGAAGATCTGGTAAGTTTAATGTATTATACCTTAAAGAAGAACTCCCGACAAAACTTTTATTCCATGTCCTGCTAGAAATGTACATGATGTAATCTGTAGTGAATGTCATTTTCTTATGTCTGAATTTTTGACTTCTATCATCCTGAAGTTTCTTATGTGTCATGTGACTAGGAATTAGACCCACCAACTCACACATAGACTTATGTGTGGACAGGGAGTCTAATTCTCTATGTATTCCTGTGAGACAAAGTGAGGCTCCCATAGGAATGAATAGAGCAGTTACTGGCTTTCTGTCCTGGGTCAGTTGGAGGTCAGGGAGTTGGTCACATGACCCAGCTACAATAAGAGCGGTTTTTACTCACAGAAACAGTCACTGATAAGAAAACGACAATCACTACAGATTAACATGATATTTAACCCTTACACTCCCAGCGCCGTACATGTACGGCGCTGGGGCGATGCGGGCACATAGTGCCCGCTCGCAAGTGCGGCGGGCGTCATGGCTGGCAAGTCTCTGCTGTTTCTAACAGCATAGACTTGCCGCTACTTACCGCCATCGGCGGCGTCTTCCTGGGCGTCTAAATGCCGTGATCACGGCATCTATTTTCGTCTGAACCCGGAAGCGTTTGCTTCCGGGTGGTGTACAGACACCCCGTGTGGCCAATCGGGGTGTCTGTACACCGTATGAAAACTGTAATCCTCGCTGGTGAGGATTACAGTTTTCAAAGTGCAATTCTTATTCTGGCCACTAGATGGCAGGCCAGGATAAGAAATTAGCAATTCTTGGATTTCTGAGTCTAGAAAATCCCTGATTGCTCATAAAGAAAAAAAAAAAGCCACAATATATAAGCCCATATTTGAGCTTTCAAATAGTAAAAAAATGTTAAAAAATATATAAAAAATAAAAAAGATATAAGTTCAAATCACCCCCCTTTCCGTATAATTAAAAAATAAATACCTAAATAACAATAAATATAGACATCATGGGTATCACCGTGACCGAAAACGCCCGTACTTTTAAAATCTAAAAAAAAAAATTCCAATACGGCGAATTGTGTGGCGGAAAAAAGCGTCCAAATGGCGATTTGCTGTTTTTTGTCGCTTTTTTTTTTCAAAAAAAAAATTAAACAAAAAGTGATCAAAAAGTCATACACACCCCAGGATGGTATCAATAAAAACTTTAGATCGTCCCGCAAAAAAATGAGCCCCCATACAGCTCTGTACACATAAATACCAAAAAGTTATAGGGGTCAAGATGTGACAAGGGGAAAAAAAAAAAGGGCAACTTTCTAATTATTTTATCACTATGAAAACGCAGGAAAAACTATACATATTAGGTATTGCCGGATTCGTACTGACCAGTAGAATGAAAGTAATGGATCAGTTTTAATGCACATCGAACGCTGTAAATAAGAAACCCGTAGAACTGTAGCGGAATAGCGTTTTCTTTGCAATTTCACCCGGTTTGGAATTTTTTCCCCGCTTTCCACTACACCATATGCAATATTAAATGGTGGCGTTGGAAAGTACAACTTGTCCCGCAAAAAACAAGCCCTCATACAGCTATGTGAACAGAAAAATAAAAGAGTTATGGCTGTTTGAAGGCAGGGAGCGCAAAACGAAAATGCATGACCGAAAAAACCTCCGGGAGTGAAAGGGTTAAATATATATCACACGTGTAGTCCACATACTTGGTGGTCTCCATTTCTCCCATGCTACCTCAATTCCTCTGTTGTGGTTATCCATCGGATTCCTTTTAAGATACTTATCTGTCTTGGAGTTTCTCATGAAAAAGTCTAAAGGCCCTTTTACACCGCTGTAAGCAACACTTGCGGGGAGGGGGGTTAGGCAAGCCTCACTAGCGTCATCAGCGATGCTAGGGAGGCTCGCTGCTGCCTGCAATTGTAACAGGTCAGCTGGTGTCATAGGTACAAATCTGCTGACAGATGTCCTTTAAGCGGCTTGTTCATGTGCTATACCTTATTTGACATCCTGTTTCTTTTCCCTTTCAGCACTTTACACCTATTGTTCCTGGAGAGCCCTGATTGCTTGAAGTAATCTTTTTATAGGAGGTTTTTGTATGCTTGCATCCTGCTGCCTGCACATCTCTTCTCCACAGAGCAAGCAATGGCGTCCCCTTTGGTCATCATGTGCCATATTCACATATGCCTATACAGTTGGATTTACCAGTTGCATAGTTTATATGGTGCTGTCAGAACTGTGTTGGAGGTTTTTCTCGACATGCCTCTCTGTTACAGAGTGTAGGTATCAAACTATCTCTGCTAGTCTTCTCTAGGAAGAAAAGCTAGATGTGTAGGGCGTCGCTGTTCTCAAAGGTGCAGAAGAAGTCTCGTCCATTTGCCAGTTCCTGCTCTGAGATGAAAACTGCCAAGGATGCACGTCATCTCGGATTTTATCTGTTTTATTATTTAAAGGTAACCTGTCACATTGAACATTCATTCCTATCGGCAGGCATCATGCTATGGAGCAGGTGGAGCTGAGCAGACTGATATATGGTTTTATGGTAAAGCTTCAGTATAACATTCATATGTCCTACCAGGAATAAAAGTGGATATGCGGCACACAGTCCCAACAATCCCAAAGACACTCTGTGGTATAGTGGAAGAGTAGTATGAGACAGCATCCATCCAGGTATTTTTTTCACGCCTGAGAAAGATCCTTGCATGGGTTGAAACGTCCTCGTTTTTGCGCTAGATTTTTAAAGCAAATATTAACACGTGCATAGATGCTGGATACTGTCTGTGGGTGGTCCTGTCTGTGATAGATCTCTAGGCACACTCGTAAAAGGAAGACTGAGGACCTCTCACTGGACTCCAAAACCTTTAAAGATCAGGGCCTGAAATAAATAAAATAAGTTCTACAAAATCTTTTCCCATAAAACCGTTTATCAATCTGCTCCGCTCCTCCTGCTCTACAACATGCTGTACATCATACTGATTGTTCATCATGAAAGGTTAAAGGGGTTGTCAAGGATTAGCAAAACATGGCTGCTTTCTTCCAAAAACAGCACCACACCTGTCCACAAGTTATATGTGGTATTGCAGCTCTGCCCCATTGACTCCAGTGGAGCCAAGCTGCAATACCCATTGACAGGGGTGGTGCGGTTTTTAGAAGAAAGCAGCCATGTTTTGTTAATCCTAGACAGCCAACTTTACCATGGACTTTTCCACAAATCCTAGAGCTATATGGTTTTTTTTTTCTTATTTCATTTTTGTATTAATGTAAAAGTAAATAAAACACTATTTATATTTAAAGATAGTGATGAAACGTGTCTTCCATCTCTACTTACAAGCTGAAGGATTCCTTCACCTATTTTGTAATTTTCCAATATGGACAAAACCTTTCACCAAATCTGCATGTCTTACATGGTGATTTTGATGCAGAATTGCAGCAAATTTCACTAGTTGCATTAAAAAGGCTAAAATCTGATGAAAGACATTCAGATTTTATTTTGCCATAGATTAATCGATTAATCCATAGTGGAAAATTGTATGTGTGAAGGATATTTTTAGGGCTACCTCTTCAGTCCAACCCTCTAATAGATGTATGCTGCAAAGTTCAGAGCATCATGTGATCTTGCATTCAAGTGCACATGACCAGTCTTAATTGGGTCTATTTGGTACACATGTATATCAATAATGTGACACAGATTTCTGTGGGCTACAACTTTTTTTAACTGGTATCCTATTATACACAGAGACCATTTACTATTTTTGTTGCAGACAATGTAGTGAGAAGCTGGAAAAAAAATTACAAATGGGTTATCGAGAAATGCAATTCCACCACCCTTTTATAGGTTTTGTCTTTACAGCATTCCCTTTGCTGTAAAACTGACCTGTGTCCTTAATTTTCTGAGTCAGTATGGTTACAATACCAAATTTAATACTTTAAGCAAAAAAAAATCTTTGCCATATTCTATCCCTTTTTAAAAAAAAAAAAATTAAAAATTATGTCTACAGTGTGAGGGTGTTTTTTTTTTTTTTTTTTTTTTCATTTGCCATATAGGAAATATTTTCAGATTCTAACAGTACAGGCATATTGGGGCACGATGATTTATTTATTTATTTTTATTTTTTTCTTTAATTTGCTGCCCAGACAGCAGTAACTGTCGAAAAACTTGTACTCTCCTGCTCCCCATCACTCTGTTCGAGCTCCCTTTACAGGTTTTCAAATTCTCACCTGTAAACTGACAATACAGGTCGTGTGCCACTGACTAGCCTCAGCAGTAATCTAATATATAAAGCTGAGTGTGTGTGTCCGCTAAAGGAATCCGCACTGCTGAAGCTACAATCACAAAATTTGGCACACATGTACATCAGGTGTCCGGGAAGGCTTTAGAACAGTTTTCAGCTCTCCAGGACGTACCGTTCCTGAGATATTCCCCAAAAATGCATTAGCCAATAGTAGCCTGGTCACATGACCCTTATCAGCCAATAGAAGCTCACAGGCAGTCTCCACACATCAGGTTTCTATGACAACCTAGCCAGTTGACTGCTATAGGTCTGCATTAAAGAGGCAGAGCACTGTGGATGACCATGGTAAAGGGGTATTCCGGTTACCATAACTATAACTTATGTTTTAGACTAATTCCTCATCAATCATTACTTCATATAATGTAAATTTCACATATTTACTGTTCAGTAGTAATAAAAGATGTATTCTTCCACTGCTACCCACCTTCCTCCTAAATTACTATGTCATCGACCTGTAATTCAGGCCACCGTCAAAAGAAGGACTTAAAAGCCCCACCCCCAGATCCCACTAAGTCACGCCCCTGACCCAGTCAGGCCACGCCCCTTCAATGCCGCATTTGACTGGGATTAAAAATATATTCTGTCAGCTGCAGGGGTGGGGGGAGGGTGACTTTCTCCCTGCAGCTCATTGCTCAGACTGCACAGTGCTGCTGCTAAGAGTGAGCTGTTCAAAAGGACATCCCTGTGTCCATCCAGGCCCTGCGCATGACAGAGGACAGGGAGTCTGAAAGCCAGACTGCACAGCCTAAAACAAGACCTCTGGCCACCCTAGGGGCAGGCTGATGTTAGGGTGGCCAGATGTCCGGCTTTAGGCTGGACAGTCCAGTTTTCTGGCTACCTGTTCTCCGTCCGAAGCAGTGCCTGAACAGACACAGGGATGTCCACCCTTTCAGTAGCTCACACTCAGACAGCTTCTCCGTGTCTCCACGGAGCCAGGGGGCGTGGCCTCAAGTTTAGTGGTGTGTCTTCATGGGAACTGGGGGCGCTGTTTCACGTTTGGGGGAATGGCCGGTGAGGTTTGGCTTTCTGGGGTGAAGACAGTGGCCACCCTAGCTGCTGTGTAGGTCACTGTTAAAGGTGCGGGCAGCTGTAGAGGTCACTGATAAAGTGGTGAGCTGCTGTAGAGGTCACTATCGATATCTTTTTAACGACACACAAACAGTAAATGAAATAAATATACCCGGACGAAGCTGGGTCCTTCAGCTAGTGTGTCATAAAGTGGCATGTGACCCAGCTGTGAAGTGCTGCTTGGGGACACATCAACACTGCTGCCAATCATTGCCTGCAGTGACACACTTGACCTGTCTGTGCAGGAGTTGGCAGACGGGGACGAAAGTCCAGTGAAGAGAGCTGGAATGGAGTTGTGGAGAGCAGGTGAGTAAGGATTTTCCCCTTGCCCATGACGGCACTGATGTGAGAAAGACCTCTTGTCCAGGACTTCTCATCCCTGAGAAGATAGAAAGGTTCACAAGTCCTCCAAGCCTCAGTTCAGGTTTCCGATCCGGAGCTGCCACCTATCTAAATCTGGCTCTCCTTCACTCTACCTCCCAGTCCCTCACTATTTTTGGTGGGAGCTGCTGTGGTCGTTCCAGGTGGCTTCAGTCTAGGCCCGCTCACAGTCCTGGCTTCTGTTCCACTTTAGGGAAAAAAATTCCTTCCCGACTCCAATCAGGCAATCAGAATTACTCCCTGGATCAACGACCCATCTCTAGTAACTATAACCTGTAATATTATTAATAGAGATGAGCGAACGTGCTCGGCTCGCATGGGCGCAGGCAGCCGCTTCCGTCCTCCTCACCCGATGGAAGCGGCTGCCTGCGCCCATGCGAGCGCAGGGGAGCCAAGCGGTACAGTGCTCGTTACGAGCATGTTCGCTCATCTCTAATTATTACACTCTAGAAATACATCCAGGCCTCTCTTGAACTCTTTTAGTGAGCTTACCATCACCACCTACGCAGGCAGAGAGTTCCACAGTCTCACTGCTCTTACCGTAAAGAATCCTCTTCTATGTTTGTGTACAAACCTTTCCTCCAGACGCAGCGGATGTCCCCTCGTCACAGTCCTGGGGATAAATAGATCAATGGAGAGATCTCTATACTGACTTCTGATATATTTATACATAGTTATTAGATCTCCCCTCAGTCGTCTTTTTTCTAAAGTGAATAAGCCTAATTTTGATAATCTTTCTGGGTACTGTAGTCCACCCATTCCAGTTATTACTTTAGTTGCCCTCCTCTGAACCCTCTCCAGCTCTGCTATGTCTGCCTTGTTCACAGGAGCCCAGAACTGTATACAGTACTCCATGTGTGGTCTGACTAGTGATTTGTAAAGTGGCAGGACTATGTTCTCATCACGAGCATCTATGCCTCTTTTGATGCAACCCATTATCTTCTTGGCCTTGGCAGCAGCTGTCTGACACTGGTTTCTACAGCTTAGTTTGCTGTTTACTAAAATTCCTAGGTCCTTTTCCATGTCAGTTACCCAATATTTTACCATTTGGTATGTACTGGTGGCTTGCATTATTCCTTCCCATATGCATAACCTTACATTTGTCAGTGTTAAACCTCATCTGCCACTTCTCTGCCCAAGCCTCCAGTCTATCCAGATCCATCTGTAGCAGTATACTGTCCTCTTCTGTGTTAATTACTTTACACAGTTTAGTGTCATCTGCAAAAATTGATATTTTACTGTGCAAGCCTTCTACAAGATCATTAATAAATATATTGAAGAGAATAGGGCCCAATACTGACCCCTGTGGTACCCCACTAGTTACAGTGACCCAATCTGAGTATGTACCATTAATAACCACCCTCTGTTTTCTATCACTGAGCCAGTTACTTACCCACATACAGACATTTTCTCCCAGGCCAAGCATTCTCATTTTATATACTAACCTTTTATGTGGTACCGTGTCAAATGCTTTGGAGAAGTCCAGATATACGACATCCATTGATTCGCCGCGGTCCAGTCTAGAACTTATCTCTGGGTGCGTTATAATTTAGCGGTGGAGGGAGTTATGGAGGCATTTTTTTAATGACATTTTGACTGCTCTATATGGGGAAGAAAAGTCAGATAAAAACTTGGTTCAGTGTTATTTAGAAAAACAAAAAACATAAGAACTGAATGTGATATGGAAAAAAAATTTGAATCTGCAAAAGCAGATTTGTGTGTGTGCGCATAGGAAACCTAAAGGTGAGTATCCATGCGTATGTTACCACGATTGTGGTTTTTATAGTTAAACTGTTGAATCATTGTGGTTAACCTGCAAAAACTACATAACCAACATAACAAAAACAGTGTGTTGCTTGTGCGTTTTTGTGGTTTGGTTTTGTTGGAAAAAATGCAGTGTGTAAACCTGGCATAAAAATCCTTCTTTATGCCTCATTCACACATCATTGTTTAATCAGGATTTTGCACTGGTGATTGTTATCCAAAATCAGGATTGGGAAAAAAATAATAAATTAGCAAATCTTTCTATTATACATTATCTACGTGTGGGCTTCTAGTCACTGATCAAATACTGACCGAATAAGGCATAAAGTAGGATTATTGGATATGTAAGAAATATGCAGACCAGCAGGGGGCAGTTGTGTATTGGTAACCCTCAAAACAAGCAAGACTGGATATCAGGAACACCACAGTAAGCGAGTAAATTGCAGATTTCAGTATCATTAAGTGGTTTAAGAATTGCTAGTGGGTAATCATGCAGCCTAAGGATATCAGCTAATTGCTTATAACAAGCTTTCAACAGTTGAACTATAGGAAGTTTTGTAGCACCAGACAGTGTACATTATGGACAGATGTGTCTGCTGCTGACTTTTCAGAACAAATTATTATTCAATATATCTAAAATATATACACACACACTAGCAGAAGGACTCAGCTTTGCACAAGGATATTTCATCTATGTCATTTAATTTGTGTATGTGTCGTTAAAATATATCGACAGTATGCCCCCATAACAGTGGCCTCCACAACGGCCTGACAATCGTCCAATCGATTCCCTTTTCTTCCGGGGCATTATTGTCTTTAAGTGACAGTATATAAAACCCCATAGAATTAGTATACACTTAAGGTCATGTGAGTTACATCAGCCTCTACAACAACATTGGCTAAGCATCACAATCGAAATCCTCACACATAAGCTGTCTTATACTAAGAATGTCCTTTGTTGCCTATAGCAACCAATCAGAGCTCATATTAATGACCTGTAGCAAAATAGAAGCTGAGCTGTGATTGGTTATATACAACCTGCTGAATATCCAGGCTAACTGCCACAATAGACAATGGCTCCTGTAGTTTGGTAGTTAGGTTACTAAGCACATTTTTTGGCAACTAATTTGAAAGCACAGGGTGAAAATTTCCACTCAAAACATAGTCTAAGACGTTCCCTGAGTCACAGGAGGCGGCTGTGCAAAATTTTGTGATTGTAAATGCGATGGTGTGGATACTAGTGTTGATCGAGCACCGTTATGCTCGGGTGCTCTGGCCAAACACTAGGTGGTGCTCGAGTGCTCAGCCGAGCACCCGAGTACAATGGAAGTCAATGGGAGAACACGAGCACTAAACCAGGCACCCCCTGCTCTGAAGAGGGGTGGGTGTCTGGTTCATAGGGAAAGGTGAGAAAATGGTGGAAACACCACTAAAATGGTTTGGGAACAGCATGGGGAGGATGTCTGGATGCATCTTGGACACCGAAGTTGCTGCTGGGAACAATCTTGTCCGAGTATTGTGCCACTTTTACGGAATGACAAGACTACCAGCCAAAACCAAATATAACATTGATTTTAGAGGAAATATTGTTAGGAAACATATTTACTTGTGTATAAAGCACAAGTAGCAGCAGGCCCTCACCCCTAATGTTTTACACGGTCAGATCAGCAGCAGGCATGTGCCCCTAATGTTTTAGACGGTCAGATCAGCAGTAGGCCCTCGCCCCTAATGTTTTTGAGTGGCAGCAGCACTGAAGGTCAACTTGTCAGGAGGAGGACCAGAGTGAAGACGAGGAGGTGGTAGACAATGAAATCACTGGCCCAACATGGTAAAGTGGCAAGCTGAGTGAGGACAGCAGTACATAGGGGGAGGGATCCGCAGCACCGCAACAGGCTGGAAGAGGCAGTGGGGTGGCAAAAGGGAGAAGGCAGGCCACACCAACAAGTGTGGACAATAAAAGAATTGTCATTTGCAACCTGTGCCGTACCAAAATGAGCAGGGGCATGAACACTAGCAACCTGACCACCACCAGCATGATCCTCATAGCAGCAAAGCACCCTAATAGGTGGGCCAAACGCCTGGATCCACAATCGGTGTCTGCGGGTCACACCACTGCCTCCTCTTCCCTGTGTTACGTGCTAGCAAAGTCGCAGGCCCAGATGCCTCTCGCCCTGCACCTGGACCCTCGCAAGCACCATCAGCAAGCACATCCACTTCTGTGTCCCAGCGCAGTGTACAGATGTCCATACCCCAGGCCTTTGAACGAAAGCGCAAATACCCAAGCCACCCACCAACCCACAAGTGATAGCACTAAATGCACACCTTTGCAAATTGCTGGCGCTAGAAATGTTGCTGTTTAGGCTTGTGGATACTGAGGCTTTTTGCAGTCTGATGGCGGCTGTCCCTCGTTATTCAGTACCTAGCCACCACTATTTTTGCCGGTGTGCCGTCAACGCCTTACACCAGCATGTGTCCCGTAACATAAATCGTGCCCTGACCAACGCAGTTACTGGGAAGGTCCACTTAACGACTGACACATGGACAAGTGCTTTTGACCAAGGACGCTACATTTCCCTGACGGCACACTGGGTGAACGTTGTGGAATCTGGGAGCGAGTCGTACCCTGGGATGGCACAGGTGCTACCGACACAAAGGATTGCGTGCCCAACTACCATCAGGATTTCCGCCACCACCTACATTAGCGGCTGCAACCCCTCCTTCTCCTCCTCCACTTCCACCTAGGAATTCTCATCTTGTAGCACCAGTCAGCCATCAGTCAGTAGCTGGAAGCAGTGTAGCACAGCAGTGGGGAAGCGGCAACAGGCTGTGCTGAAACTTATTTGCTTAGGTGACAAACAACACACCACCACAGAGCTGTGGCAGGGTATAAGGGACCAGGCTGAGCTGTGGCTCTCGCCACTCAACCTACAACCAGGCGTGGTTGTGTCTGATAACGGTCACAACTTGGTGGCGGCTTTGGAGCTCGGCAAGCTCACACACATACTGTCACGCTCAGGTGGGGGGGGGGAAACCTCACAGAGCGTAGGAGGGAAAGAAGATTAGGCCTGGAAACTAAGGAAGGAAGATGGACACCTCCTAAAGGAAACCCTGACTCTAATCCTGACTGACTACCAGTATGAACAGGCCTCAAGTGTAGGCGAGTTCATACACAGGAACCTAAACCAAACTGACCCTATAGGACCCTGGAACTAATGACAGGAATGAGTCTACCTGTTCCTCCAACAGGAAGGACGAACAGGAGTCTCCCTCAGACCAAACTGCTTCAACTTAGTGGTTCAGTGGTTTCTCAAGACCTACCCCAATTGGCCTGAGTTGCTGGTGAAGGTGCGCCGCCTGTGTGCCCATTTCCGAAAGTCACCTACAGCTTCCGCTGGTCTGGCAACGCTGCAGCAGCGCTTACACTTGCCAGCTCACGACTACTGTGCGACCTGAGCATGCGCTGGAACTCCACCTTCCACATGTTGGGCAGGCTTTGTGAGCAGCAGAGACCAGTAGTGGAATACCAGCTTCAACACGGTCGGTGCCTTTCCAGTTGCTCACAATAAAGGTGGGAGGCTCTGCATGTGGAAAAGTTTCTGATAAGCGGCCTAGTGTCACAATGAGGGAAAAGTTTTTGAAAATGGTAAAGGAGTACCTAGCTGACTGTGTCAACGTCCTCAGCGATCCCTCTGTGCCTTATAATTATTGGGTGTCTAAGCTGGACACGTAGCACGAACTGGCGCTTTATGCCTTGGAGGTGCTGGCCTGCCCTGCCGCCAGCGTTTTGTCGGAGTGGTTATTTAGTGCCGCTGGGGGCATAATAACTGCTAAGCGCATCCGCCTGTCAACTGAAAATGCTGACAGGTTGACGCTAATCAAAATGAACAATGCCTGGATTGCCCCTGACTTCGCTACCCCACCAGAGGAAAGCGGCTGAACATAAAGAAACTTTAAATGTGGCTTTTAAGGTGTATTGAATACATTGTATTTCCATTCACCCCTTCCTTTTCTGGTCCTCTTCCTCCATTATCTCAAACTGCTTATTAGGCTGCCCTTGCCTTAAATATTTAAGAGGTTCACCAGCAGGCCCTCACCCCTAATTTTTTAACCTAAAAAATTAACCTCACTCTGGTCCTCCTCCTGACATGTTGACCTAACAAGAACCTGTCTTGCGCCGCCCTGCAAACTGGGACATGAAGCTAGGAGTTTTGGATGACTTTGTTTCTTGTGCTCTGCCAGCAGACACTGTTTCACCGTGCCCAGAGCCATGGCCTCTGCGTGCACCATCAGCAGCATGCCCACTTCCCTGTCCCTTACTGCTTGCCTTGCGCATATTAAATGGTATATATGCAAGTTTGTCAAAAGTACAGTTGCGCAGATTTTTTTTAGTGTATGAGCAGAAAAATTTCACCGAATGTCAGAAATATTTAGAATGAGCAAACGTTATGCAGCAGACGCAGCGCAGGTAATGTCACATACCTGTGCTGCGTGTGCAGTATAACCTTTCTGTATCCTAAATACCTGACATCCAGTGTATTTTTTTTTTCTGCCGTTATTCATATAATGTATGACGTTTGCACAAGGAGGCACAGATAGTGTAGGGATAGGATTTGGCTAGGCAGGGCTAGTTGTTGTGTTGAAAAGACCCAAAAGTCCTTTTAAGGACTATTGTTATATCTGGCTGCAATACTTTTATTCTTCATGGTCAAAGTTTGCGCAAGTTTGCCTATTCTAAACACCAGCTGCGCAGCGTGTGCAGTACAATGTTTGTTTCTCCTATATACCTGACATTTATAGCATTTTTTTCTGCCGCTAATCACGGCGACATTACATGTGCAGTACAATGTTTATTTGTCCTATATACCTGACATTTATTGCGTTTTTTACTGACGCTAATCACGGCGACATTAGTAATGTCGCCTTGAATAGCGGCAGAAAAAAATACACCGGATTTCAGGTATTTGGGATATACAAATGTTAGACAGCAGTCGCTGCAAAGCTGGTGTTAAGGTCAGGCAACCTTGTGCAATTTTTAACCCACCACAAACATAATATATTGCAGCCAGATATAATATCCCTTAAAAGGGCTTTTCAACTTAACAACTAGCCCTGCCTAGCCAATTTCTATCCCTACACTATCTGTCCCTCCTTGCGCAAACTTTATACAGCAGACGCAGCGCAGGTAATGTCGCCTTGATTAACTGCAGAAAAAATGACACCGGATGTCAGCTATATAGGATACAGCAACGTTATAATGCACAAGCCGCGCAGGTGGTGTTAAGGTCAGGCAAAGCTTTGTTTTTGCCCCAAAAGAAAAAAATATATTGCAGCCAGATGTAACAATAGTCCTTAAAAGGACTTTTGGGTCTTTTCAACAGGACAACTAGCCCTGCCTAGCCAAATCCCTACACTATCTGTGCCGAACACCACGTGGTCCCAAGCACCGCCATGCTCGGCCAAATATCGTATTCGGCCGAGTATGCTCGCTCAACACTAGTGGATACATACATACAGCTTTATATATTAGATATCTCAACCTTCATGGCAGAGATCATAATACCCTTCATACTAATGAGGTTAGAAACAGCCAAGTGGATTGTGCTACACTGGAACTCCCATATCCTATAGAAGTAAACGGGAGTTAGAAGTGCAATACCCCAGAACAGGAGATATCTGCAATTGTACATAGTTATTTATTGTATGGTTTTGTACTTTATTGTTTTGGTTGTTTGTTCCAGCAACCAGAAAGTATTGTTTGCAGGAACAGGCCTAGCCACCCTGTTCCTTCCCTCTTGATAGGAATGGGCTGAACCTGGTTCCTGCCAGGAGAGGGAGTTCCTGTGTAGTCAGAGGAGAGAAAGCGCATGTTAGAGTTCCTACTCCAAGAAATCACAGATTCTTCTCCAATGAGATCAGCAAAACTTGAAAATACAGCTTCTGCCCTCTCGCATGTTTAGGAAACCCTGGACACTGCATATGATAGGTATTCCAATCTTTGCTATGAATGGCTGACATGGGAATACCCCTTTTAGTTTGCATAGCTATATCATCCCAGCATATGAATTTGAATAAATCTAAGCTCACACCTCCTTAACTTTGACCTTCACAGCACCACACCACCTGCTTCCCTAACAAAGACCTCCACAGCGGGGCAATATTGTCCTTAATTGACAATATATATAACCCCACACTTAAGGTCATGTGACATCAGCATCTACAACAACATTGGCTTAGTGTCACAATCAAAATCATATTAACTTACACATAAGCTGTCTTATACTAAAAATGTCCTTCGTTGCCTATAGCAACCAATCAGCGCTCATATTAATGACCTGTAGCAAAATAGAAGCTGAGCTGTGATTGGTTGCTGATGAATATCCAGGTTAACTGCCACAACAGACAATGGCTCCTGTAGTTTGGCTGTTAGGTTACTAAGCGTATTTTTGACAAATAATTGGAAAGCACAGGGTGAAAATTTCCATTCCATTTCCTATGACGTTCCCAGAGTCACAGGAGGCGGCTGTGCAAAATTTTGTGATTGTAAATGCGACCGTGTAGATTCCTTTAGCAGACATACATACATACACTCAGCTTTATATATTAGATTTAGGACCACTGTCTTTGTGTAGCCTTGAGTTTATCTAGTAGCAGGATCTGAATTTTCACTATGTTCCATCAGGAAGCTCACCTGATGGGCTCCTTGTCTCTGACCTTATAAACACTTATTATAGCTCAATTATTATCTTACTGATAAGAATGTGGCTTAAATAAATGTTTATGACCTTTTAGTAATTTAGAGATGAGGGTTATTAGATGACCGGCACAGAGTGAAAATAAAAAGTACCATTCACACAGCTAGAAAGATAGTTAACCTTTTGTGACAGAACGGCTCAATATTTTTAATAAAGACCAATTGAAAAAATAATTTTTGCCCAAAATGAGTAAAATGCAATCATAAAAAACAATTTCCCCCGAAGGCAAATTTGCAGCTGACAAATGTGTTGCAGAGTAGTTGCTAATTTCATCCACAACTAATCTGTAACATGAATTTACTCTTACAGGGAAAAAAAACGCTTTAATCTCGCATTAAGGGGGATAATCTGGTTCCACATGATCTACTACTCTGAATCAGTTGATGTCTTTGACAATATAGCATTTACATATAACATATGTAGATCTGCTTGTCCTTCTCTTCTGACATGCACAGTGAGTTCCTGAAGCCAAGGTGTATATACCTACTGTACACATCAGGAGAGAATGGAAACTATCTACGGTGCATGACATGAGTCAAGGAGGGGATGTCCGTTAGGGCCCATTCAACGGCTCTATGAATGGGTCCACACCAGTTCCACAATTTTGCGTAACGGGTGCGGACCCATTCATTTCAATGGGGCCACAAAAGATGCAGACAGCACACCATGTGCTGTCTGCACCCGTTCCGTTCCGTGGCCTCGCAAAAAATATAGAGCATGTCCTATTCTTTTCGACAATTGTGGACAAGAATAGGCATTTTCTATGAGAGCGTGGCCATATGTGGTCTGCAAGTTGTGGAATGCACACGGGCCGGTATCCGTGTTTTGCAGATCTGCAATTTGCGGACCACAAAACACATACGGCCATCTGAATGAGCCCTTAGAAAGAAAAATGCTCCCATTGCTCCATGCCCCTAATTTGCATATAGAAAGGTATACTTTCAAAGTATGATTATAACACAACGCCAAAGCCAAGAGTTTTGAAAGATACAGAAATAATTTTACTTTATTTGATCTCCAGCACCATATAAGTTGCTGCATATGACAAACTGTGATGAACGGTTCCCTTTAAGGGGTTGTTCACACATCAGTTATTTGATCAGTTACTTCCATCAGTTATTGTGAGCCAAAACCAGGAGTGAAGCCTCCACAGACATCAAGTATAATGGAAAGATCTGCACCTGTTCTGTGTTTTTGACCCGCACCTGGTTTTGGCTCACAATAACTGATGGAAATAACTGATCAAATAACTGATGTGTGAACAAGGCCTTAGGTGTGTTTCAACTTGTTTGTTGAGGATATTTTTAACATTTAGTACATTTAGTTTATATATTTAAAGAGAACATGTCACCAGAGCTGAATGTGCTCTATTCGTCAGGGGAAAAGGGTTGATTGAGTAGTGATGTGTATTTTATGTACAATGGAAGCGCTCATCTCCCTGTGCCCTGCCACCGCCGCTGCTGACCCCCCACGGGTGACCAGGGCCCTGATTGTAACAGCCCGGCAAACATCCATCCTGGGCCGCGGACCAGTGGTTGGGGACCACTGGCCTAAAGCACATCACTGAGTTTATAGGTAAGGGCTTAGATCTACTGCTATCATATGCAAACACTCTAGTGAATGTATCTCTGCTTCCAACAAGGGTATAAAAAAATTTCCCTGCAGTGGGCGCACAGTACTAATTTATTACGGCGTGGCCCAGGTCGAATTTATCACCATGTTGCAAAATTTCTAGTGTCAGTCACCTTATAGAAGAACATCAACATATAGAGCAGGGGCATAACTAGAAAAGGCTGAGCCTCACAGCAAATTGTTGAATGCTCCACTAGCCCCTCCCCCACCCACTCCTGGTGGCAACTCCACCTCCGGCAGCTAGTCAAGCCCACCCATGCTTGTCATACAACCCCCCACCAACTCAGTATTTATGCCCCCATAGTCCCCCACACAGTATTTGTGCCCCCTTAGTGTCCTCATATAGTAGTTATGTCCCCCTTTATATTAGTGCTGGCCCTTCCTCAGGACAGCGATACAGATACCTGTGCTATGGTGAGGCAGGGGAGGGAGAGGCGTCTCCCTTCCCCATTCCTCTGATAGGTTACAGGCCTAGTGTCTGCGGTCTATCAGAGGGCGGCGAGATAGCGTCATTGCGCCATCTGAGCCGTACAGCGCAGGACACAGGCCGGAAGAGGCCTGCATCGCATTGCTGCCAGCCTGATGGAGGTAAGTATAAGTGTTTTTTTTATTTTTTTGGTACAATACAGGAGAGGAGCACTGTCGGGGCACTTTTTACTGGCACATTATTGGGGGCACTGTGAGGTCATCTATGGGGACATTTCTTACTGGCACATTATTGGGTGGCACTATGGGGGCATCTACTGAGGCCACAAAGAAGGGGTATTTTATATGTGTGGCTCTGCATAGGGGCATTTTATGTTAGAGTTATATATTTTAATATGCACCTTGCGTGAATCAGTCAGCGCCAACCAGCCCCCTTTTCCTCCCTCCCCTCCCCCCGGTCCCTGGGAAGATTGTCTTGCGTTAAACTGGTTCTTGGTGCAAAAAAGGTTGGGAACCATTGCTTTAAGCTACATGTACGTATTTTTTGTCCTAAAAATTAGAAGGAATCCCAGCAGAGTATTCAGATTGGGTGGCACTGGACATGAGATCTGGGTGGGTATACCTGGCAATGGCACTCTATTGTCAGATCTGACTAAAAAATTGGATTTGCTTTCTGACCCATGTACTGACTGTATTACACTCATGTCATACTAGTGGAAGAAATTAATTCTGAGCCCATGGGGGAAAAAGTTATTCTATGACATAATAAAATTTGATCAACACTTTGATGAGTAAATACACAGCTATATCGTGAAAACTATAAGCAGGACACACATTGATAGATCATTTTATTGTCTTGCAGTGTACAGTCTTCCCTGGGGAAGAATTGGAGAACAGTATAAAATAAAATGTGTTTTTTATAGGAGTGTAACCTGATTGATTATGAGCTTTAGAGTCGTAAATCATTTCAGGGCAATGCATAGCTTTGGATGCTGTTGTATTATAGTTTGTAGTCGCACTTTCCATGTTGTTTAAAGGGGTAGTCTCACTATAGTAAATGATAGCATATGAAGAGGGAATGACACCTCTGATCAGTGGGTTACTGCCAGGACCTATCCTCAGGCGTGGCTGCTCCTTAAAGATGCAGCCCCATTTGGGAACATTTGTAATTTTCAAATTTTGAATTTTTCTGCTTGTAAGACAAGCCACATAAATAAGTTAATACTTAAAGGGGGCTTCCAGGTTTCTATGTTATTGACATTGCGTCAGGATAGATCATTAATATCTGATTGGTGAGTGTCTGACATCCCACACCTTGACTGATCAGCCGTTTGATGCAGCCTCCAGTAATGGAACTAAGTTTCGAATCGAGCTAGTAGCACAGGTCCATTCAAGGAATAATGGCCCTCCTGGATTACTAGAGCTAAACTCCCATTGAAGTGAGTGGCAGCTGAGCTGCAGTAACCCAGCATGACCACTACAATTTGAATGGAGCTGTTTTCCTGTTCCATTCAGAGTTTCAGTTCCAGTGTCGGAGGCTGCAGGGAGCAAGTGATTGGTGTAGTATCAGGCACCCAATGATTGGATACTGATGACCTCTTGTGAGAACAGTCCATCAATATCAGGAATCTGGAAAACCCCTTCAAAATTTACCATGGGTCTACTTTATGTGGCCATCATCTTTTAAATGCCCTTTTATTTTTTAGGATGCAATTTTTTAAAACTTTTTTTTTAAATGAGCTGTATAACCCTATAAATGACATTATTTTAAGTGATTCAAAATAGCATTTACAAAGTTGTACTCTTTAGTTGTTGCACAGGAATTAAAGGGGTTGGCCATCACACATATTGGTGGCATATTGCTAGGATGTTGTGACCATTGTGACTTCACAGTTGTTTCACAGAATGTATAGGAATTGGACCATGCAAATTTTAAAATTATTTTTTTTCTAATAATATGTAGTTTTAGCTCTTTTTTTATTTTTTTATTTTCACAAGAGTTAATGGGAGAAAAAGCTCCCCACAGTTTGGTAGGCAGTTTCTCCTGAGTACAGGATGTGTGTGGCCATAAACTGCAGAAGGGAAAGACCACCATTTTATTTTTGGAGCATTGATTTTGCCATAACTTTATTTTTCTGTCAATTGAGCTATATGAGGGTTTTTATTGGCACCATCTTAGGGTACATATGTATTTCTGATTGCTTTGTATTACATTTTTGGGAGGCAGTGTGGTAAAAAAAAAAAAAACAGCAATTCTATTTTTTATAAGGTTCACTAGACTTAATAAATTATATGTAATCTTTATTCTGCAGGTCAGTATGATTACAGTGATCATGTTTTATCCCTTTTTCACCATTAAATCACTTCTTAAATTGTTTTATGTGTTTTTTTGTAGACTATATTGAAGTTTTTGTTTGATTTTTTTTGTATCGTCTTTGGGAGGCATGGTGACCAAAAGACAGCAGTTCCGGTATTGTTTTTAACTTTTTTTTTTAATATCATTCACGTTCAGGATAAGTAACAAGATCATATTATAGCACACGATGTTACAGACGGATGGATCTCTTGTGTCTACCACGTCGATCCTATTCTCTTCTATAGGATCTCCTGTACTCAGCGACCCTGGCTGCGACCAGTGTCACCATGAATCCCTAGCCTAAATATATGGAGCAGAGCAGTGTCGGACTGGCCCACCAGAGGACCGGAGGATCCTCCGGTAGGCCCCAAGCCCTCCGCTGCCGCATACCTCCCAACCGTCCCGGATCCAGCCTCTGGCAGCTGTCTCTGCGTCCATAGGACGTAGAGACAGTTGCCTGTTGCAGGAAGGAGCAGACAGCCGAAATCGGCTGTCTGCTTCTTCCATCCTCCCTCCTGTCCCCCCTGCAGCTCTCCATACCTCCCAGGCATGCCTCAGGGTCTCGGTGGGGGGCGGGGCCGGCCGGCAGCATAGGCCCCGCCCCCTTCAGACATGATAAGAAGATCTGCTCTGATGATGCTGGCCCTGCTGCTATGAAAAAGGTAAGTATACATTTTTTTTTACTTTCTGTACACTGTGTTTATTATCCCTTGACTGTGACATCACTGTGTTTATTATCCCTTGACTGTGATATCACTGTGTTTATTATTCCTGGACTGTGACATCACTGTTTATTATCCCTGGACTGTGACATCACTGTGTTTATTATCCCTGGACTGTGACATCACTGTGTTTATTATCCCTGGACTGTGACATCACTGTGTTTATTATCCCTGGACTGTGACATCACTGTGTTTATTATCCCTGTGAACTGTGTTTTCCGGACTGACATCACTGTGTTCATTATCCCTGGACTGTGACATCACTGTTTATTATCTCTGTACTGTGACATCACTGTGTTTATTATCCCTGTACGGTGACATCGCTGTGTTTATTATCCCTGTACTGTGAAATCACTGTGTTTATTATCTCTGTTCGGTGACATCGCTGTGTTTATTATCCCTGTACTGTGGCATCACTGTGTTTATTATCCCTGTACTGTGACATCATTGTGTTTATTATCCCTGTACGGTGACATCACTGTGTTTATTACCCCTGTACTGTGACATCACTGTGTTTATTATCTCTGTACTGTGACATCACTGTGTTTATTATCCCTGTACTGTGACATCGCTGTGTTTATTATCCTGTACTGTGACATCACTGTGTTTATTATCCTGTACTGTGACATCACTGTGTTTATTATCCCTGTACTGTGACATCACAGTGGTTATTATCCCTGTACGGTGACATCACTGCGTTTATTATCCCTGTACTGTGACATCACTGTGTTTGTTATCCCTGTACTGTGACATCACTGTGTTTATTATCCCTGTACGGTGACATCACTGTATTTATTATCCCTGTACGGTGACATCACTGTATTTATTATCCCTGTACGGTGACATCACTGTGTTTGTTATCCCTGTACGGTGACATCACTGTGTTTATTATCTCTGTACTGTGACATCACTGTGTTTATTATCCCTGTACTGTGACATCACTGTGTTTGTTATCCCTGTACAGTGACATCACTGTGTTTATTATCCCTGTACAGTGACATCGCTGTGTGTATTATCCCAGTGCAGGAAGAGGTAAGTGGTCTGTGTTTGTGTATTTGTTTTCTATTTTTCAGGGTCGTGAATGCAGAGGACTACGTCGGATTCGGTGGACTACATCGGACCAGCTTTTTTTTTGTCCCTTCCCACCCTGGTAGTGCCAGGCTGCCGCTGCTGGTTGTATCTGGCTGGCGAAGGAAAAAAGGGGGGGACCCCACGCCATTTTTTTAAAAATTATTTAATTATTTTTGTAAAAAAATGGCGTGGGTCCCCCCTTTTTTCCTTCGCCAGCCAGATACAACCAGCAGCAGCAGCCTGGCACTACCAGGGTGGGAAGGGACACGGTTATTGGCCCTTCCCAGCCTAGTGGTACCAGCCTGCAGCCGCCCCAGAGCCAGACCCTCAATTTAGAAGGTCCGGTCCTGCGGGTACCCGGCTCTTCCCGGCACCCCTGATGGCGGTGGGTGCCGAGGTAATAGATGTTGGGGTTAGTGCTGGCCTGCCATACCGGCAAGCACTAAGCCCAGTATTAGTAATCAGGGCCGTCTGTAGATAGCCATAATTACTAAAACTGTAGTATTGTAAAAAAAAAAAATACACACACACAAGTATAAAACATTTTATTGAAATAAACACTCCCCCAGACCCCTGTTTGACCATTTTATTAAAAAAAAAAAAAAAAAAAAAAAAAGCTGGTCCACCGAATCCGACGTAGTCCTCTGCATTCACGACCCTGAAAAATAAAAAAAAAACACAGACCACTTACCTCTTCCTGCACTGGGATAATACACACAGCGATGTCACTGTACAGGGATAATAAACACAGATATTTCTTTATGGTGGGCCCCAAGAATTATTTCCTCTGGTGGGCCCTAGGTACTCCAGTCCGACCCTGGAGCAGAGTGTCAGGTCGTTAAAGGGGATTTTCATGGATGTAATACTGATGAGATATCCTTTAGGTTAGGTCATCAATATCAGATCGGTGGGGATCAGACCTCTAATGCATACCTCCCAACTTTTGAAAATTGCAAAGAGGGACAATGTGTGCGGTGCGCATCACGGCAGGTTTTTTCATACTAGGCCACGCCTCTAACTCCGCCCAAAGCATAATTACTAGAGTCCCTGAGGCAATATTTTTCTTGCGCTTCATTGTCCATATAAACATTAGCACATAAATCATCAGATTATTGATATTTTAAGGTCCAAATTGCACCAAATTATGAAGTTCTGGTCTAATTTATAGGTAGAAACCAGACAGAAACTTTAGTAAGGAGCAATTTAATACATTTATTAATGCACAGTTATGCATTAATCCTCCAGGTCAAAAAGAGGGACATTTAAGGATAAAAGAGGGACGGAGAGACTTCGGTCAAAAAGAGGGACTGTCCCTCCAAAAGAGGGACACTTGGGAGGTATGCTCTAATGCCACCACAAACAGCTGTTTGAATGGACTGGTCATGGACCCTTCCTGTTTTGGAATCACAATGAAGCCCCCACTCAGTTGAATAAGGCCTGTACAGCACTGTGTAGGGAATAAGCTGAAGGGACATATCCTAGTAATATGCCATAACATTAGACAATGGGTGTACACATTTAGAGGTTCAGCCAGCAGGCATAACTTTACTTACTCATGAAGGAAGTTTCACTGAGAACTTCTGCTCCCACTATTGTCCCTGGTCTATAAATTTGAAAATTCAGACCTTTTGCTTTCCGGTTTTCAGATTACATTTGTCTTCAATTAGTCCTCTAAGGACAGAACAGGAGAGCTAAATCTCTACTAGTGAGGGGTTCTCATGTCATTGCAGAATATACTTAATGATAGATAGATAGATAGATAGATAGACAGACCTCTTAACTGGCTGTTACTGTGCTTGTAGCCATTGTTATCATGAGCTTATGTTTCTGTATACCACACAGTCATCCATCCCATGGTGGTCTTGTATTAAAGGCCAGATGTTGAATTTAATGTAGATCCTTTAGGAGCAGTTTTGTAACCTTTATAGCCACTCCTTCTATAGTTGTACATAGATATCACACGCTGTTGGCAGCATATTCAGTATCTAAAGCCTCATTCTCATGGGGTCTTCGGGTCTGGTCTGACCCTCCCTTCCCTGTTTCAATTTAATCCTCACTCTGTACACTTTCAGATCAATGCTCTGGATGGAAGGATAAGAGCAGAGCCCAGGATTTATGGAGGGGATTGTTGGGACTCCTCAGGGAGAAGATCCAGGCCGAGGATGCTTCCCCCTCATTCCCCGCCCTGTGTCTGGTTCACTTTCGGTCTGGTGTGAGGAGCTGACAGCGCCTAGTGCCTTTCGCATCACTCACTGAGCTGGCGTTGTTAGCCATGGTGTGTGTGTGTGTGTGCACTTTAATAAGCTCCCAGGATAAAACCTCCTTCATTACTCCATGCAAAAGGCTATGTTCAGGACATGGACAGCTGAGTCTAGAGCAGGGAGGTAGACATAGTTAATGGTAGCTAGCAGGGCATTCATTATGTACTAAGATACCACAGCATTAGATTTCTATGTTTTTCCACATACACAACTTACAAATATGTCAAAAGCTCGTATAGTCTTCTTCGCCTAAGGCTTCTTCCACACGACAGTATATTTTGCGGGCTCCGAGCCGCATTTTTTGCTGATAAAATGCGAACCCATTCATTTCTATGGGGCCGCAAAAAATGCTGACAGCACACTGTGTGCTTTCCGCATCCGTATGTCCGTAACGTAGCCCCGCAAAAAAAAATTGAACATGTCCTATTCTTGTCCGTTTTGCGGACATGGATAGGCATTGTTACAGTGGATCCGCAAAAAAACGGATGCCATATGGACATCATCCGTTTTTTTTGCAGATCCGCAATTTGCGGACCACAAAACACAATGTTCATGTGAAAGTAGCCTAAGTCAGTTGTAAGATATATTTTTTATTTATATATATATATATATATATATATATATATATATATAGTTGTAAGTATACTGCGGTTTGTGTATTTCTACATACATCCAGTGTTGCGTTAGTTATATAATCCTAATATTCCAGGGCCTCATTTAGCACGGGTTTTGCCCTCTTTGGCTATAAGGTGTTAATAACAAAGAAGTCCAGCATTTTTTTTTGTGTTGAGACAATTCCCTACGGAGATAAAGGGAGGGCTCCGAACCTGACTGGATGTTGAGGTTTTTTTTTTTTTTCACTTCTACCTGAGCAATGATGTGAGAAAAAAATGAGGGGGGAGAATCCAGAGAGGTTGAAACATATTCATAGGCACGGAGTCACCTCTGCGGCTAGAATGAAGTAAAGTACAAGAGTCTGCTGACCACCTCTCGTGTATAAATTGTTTTGTGTGATCAGCTTCAGACATTATACATACAGTATGAATTTCCAGTGGAAGAAACGCATATAATTACCTACTGGAGACATGATCTGTAGTAGGTCTTTGGGGACTTGATTGTACCACCAATTTTGCCTGTCAGGTAGAAATAGATCATGTGGCCCCATTTCTTCAATATAGACTGAGCTTTGATGGCTTGGCCTACCTGCTTTGCAATGTTCAAAGTGGTGGTGACTCTTCCTGCACAATCCATGCTTATACTGTTATACTGTCATAGGTTTTTACAAAACTGTGAAAAATGTGACAAACTCTACAGGCCTTTCTGTATGGACTGTATACAACATAAAAATGCTCCTGGTGAAGCTATTAGATAGGGAAACATGTGGCAAGGTGCATGGTCCTGTGTTGGCAGCACAGTAACGTCTACAGGTAAGCATTTATACCTACACCTAGGTTTTAGAGGGGAAAAACAAGAAGAAAAATATTTTTCATCAGACCTCAGGACAGACCCCCAAACTAGACCTTCAATCTTCATCAGACTTCAGTATATACCAAAAAGAGGGAAAAACTAACCTGGTTTGCACATTCCCATACTATGCTTTTGATCTATAACTGCTTCTCAGCAAAATTCAATTAGCTTCTCAGCGCAATATTTAACGTACTGCCCCCTATACTAGAGGCATTAGTGTACATTTTGATGAAAAGGCATAAGCCCACTGGCCACCTCAAGGTTGCCTCTTAGAGTGGGGCCTACCCTAAATTTAGGCACTTTTGACGCGCCTGACTCTGTTTCTTTTTGTATTTTATATATTTTTTGTAAGAAAGTTTATAAAAAAAAAAAAAAAAGGGCCATGACCACGCCCCCTTTTTTACTCTTGGCGCCAAAAACGGCCTTTTAAAGGCACTATCGTTTGCACTATATGTTATTATTATTGTCCTGAAGAAGGAGGCACTGATCCTCCGAAACGCGTAGACCTTTGTTTCTTTTATATACCAAAATAAATATAACACTCTAATAATTGAGCACAGAGTGTTTTTGTACTCCTGAAAAAGACAGCGCCGTCACTAGAAACGATCCAACAACCCTGTTTTTTCCTATACTACTATCGAGCCCCGGATTGGTATCTTCACCATTGGGGACCCGAGGATCGTGGGCCGCAGTCTAAAAGGAAACCCCTGACGCTGGTGGGGTCCATAAATTACCAGCAACGCGATCTACAGTCTGTTGTGACTTCTCACAACTACTAAAGGTGAGCGCATTATATGCTTTCATTCTGTCAAACCAGCCTGCTGATTTCACACAAGTGGCGCTGCCTGTTTTCCTCCTTTTCGCCTACCCTAAATTTGGCACAGTACCATGCAGTGACAGCATGGCACCGCCCCAGTAAGCGGCGGGACCTAGGAGTCAAACAGCACCTTGCTGTCTGACAATGCCAATCCCGGCACTGAATGGGTACTGAATGGGAGGAGTGCTGATACTATAAAGAACAACCATAAGTTGCTGGGGTTGGCATTGGCAGACAGCAAGGTGATGTTTGACTCCTGGGTCCCGCTGCTTACTGGGGAGGTGCCATGATGTCGCTGCGTGGTACTGTGCCAAATTTAGAGTAGGCCCCACTCTAAGAGGCAAACTTGACGTGGTGAGTGGGCTTATGCCTTTTCATCAAAATGTATACTAATGCCTCTAGTATAGGGGGCAGTACGTTAAATATTCAACGCTGAGAAGTGAGTTGAATTTTGCTGAGAAGCAGTTAGATGAAAAGCATAGTATGGGGATGTGTGATCCAGATTAATTTTTTCCTCTTTTTGGCATATACTTCATTAGACTTCAGATCAGACCCCCATCAGAGATAAAATAAAAACAATTAACTTACCTCTCCTGCTCTATCGTCACTCTGCAGATCTGGTGGTCTCTTCTGCACTCACTGTCTTTGAGAGAGAGGAGACCACCCACTGCACACACTCCTCAGCATCAGTGATCATAAAGGAGAAGAGATCTTTCATGGTCTGTAGTAGGAGAAATCAGTCTAGGAATACAGTGCCTTGCGAAAGTATTCGGCCCCCTGGAACTTTTCAACCTTTTGCCACATTTCAGGCTTCAAACAAAAAGATATAACATTTTAAATTTTTGGTGAAGAATAAACAACAAGTGGGTCACAATTGTGAAGTGGAACGAAATTTATTGGATCATTTAAACTTTTTTTGTAATAATAAAACTGAAAAGTGGGGCGTGCAAAATTATTCGGCCCCCTTGCATTAATACTTTGTTGCGCCACCTTTTGCTGCGATTACAGCTGCAAGTCGCTTGGGGTATGTCTCTATCAGTTTTGCACATCTAGAGACTGAAATTCTTTCCCCTTCTTCCTTGCAAAACAGCTCGAGCTCTTCGAGGTTGGACGGAGAGCGTTTGTGAACAGCAGTTTTCAGCTCTTTCCACATATTCTCAATTGGATTCAGGTCTGGACTTTGACTTGGCCATTTTAAGACCTGGATACGTTTATTTTTTAACCATTCCATTGTAGATTTTACTTTGTTTGGGATCATTGTCTTGTTGGAAGATTAATCTCCGTCTTAGGCTAGTTTCACACGAACGTTGTGTTTTGCGGTCCACAAATTGCGGATCCGCAAAATAAACGCATGGCGTCCGTATGGCATCCGTATTTTTTGTGGATCCATTGTAACATTGCCTATCCTTGTCCGCAAAATGGACAAGAATAGGACATGTTATATTTTTTTTGCGGGGCTACGGAACGGGCAAACGGATGCGGACAGCACACAGTATGTTCTCAGTATTTTTTGCGGACCCATAGAAATGAATGGGTCCGCATTTTTCATGTGAAAAATGCGGATCGGAGTCCGCAAAAAATACTGTCCTGTGAAAGGGGCCTTAGTCTCAGGTCTTTTGCAGACTCCAACAGGTTTTCATCCAGAATAGTCCTGTATTTGGCTCCATCCATCTTCCCATCAATTTTAACCATCTTCCCTGTCCCTGCTGATGAAAAGCAGGCCCAAACCACGATGCTGCCACCACCATGTTTGACAGTGGGGATAGTGTGTTCAGGGTGATGAGCTGTGTTGCTTTTACGCCAAACATATCGTTTTGCATTGTTTCCAAAAAGTTGGATTTTGGTTTCATCTGACCAGAGCACCTTCTTCCACATGTTTGGTGTGTCTTCCAGGTGGCTTGTGGCAAACTGTAAACAAGACTTTTTATGGATATCTTTGAGAAATGGCTTTCTTCTTGCCACTATTCCATAAAGGCCAGATTTGTGAAGTGTTCGACTGATTGTTGTCCTATGGACAGACTCTCCCACCTCAGCTGTAGATCTCTGCAGTTCATCCAGAGTGATCATGGGCCTCTTGGCTGCATCTCTGATCAGTCTTCTCCTTGTTTGAGATGAAAGTTTAGAGGGACGGCCGGGTCTTGGTAGATTTGCAGTGGTCTGATACTCCTTCCATTTCAATATGATCGCTTGCACAGTGCTCCTTGGGAGGTTTAAAGCTTGGGAAATCGTTGGTATCCAAATCCAGCTTTAAACTTCTCCACAACAGTATCACGGACCTGCCTGGTGTGTTCCTTGGTCTTCATGATGCTCTCTGTGCTTTAAACAGAACCCTGAGACTATCACAGAACAGGTGCATTTATATGGAGACTTGATTACACACAGGTGGATTCTATTTATCTTCATCAGTCATTTAGTACAACATTGGATCATTCAGAGATCCTCATTGAACTTCTGGAGTGAATTTTCTGATCTGAAAGTAAAGGGGGGGAATAATTTTGCACACCCAACTTTTCAGTTTTATTATTACAAAAAAAAAGTTTAAATGATCCAATAAATTTCGTTCCACTTCACAATTGTGACCCACTTGTTGATTCTTCACAAAAAATTTAAAATGTTATATATTTTTGTTTGAGGCCTGAAATGTGGCAAAAGTTTGAAAAGTACAGGGGGCTGAATACTTTCGCAAGGCACTGTACATGAGTCCGTACAACAAAAGTCTGCAGCTTGGAGCAGGTTGCAAACTGCATCAGGTGTTCTGAATATTACCGCAATTATTTTTTTATCTCAAAGTAACTGCAAGCATATGCAAAAAAAATGTATTTTTGTTTGTCAGGTGTCTACAAACTATAAAGCCACTAACATAGATATGAACCAAAGATGTCTACATGCCTCCACAATAAATAGTGTTGTATAGATGTTCTCTGTGCCATGGTGTTATGAGTATTATGTGTTTGTAGAAGTAATATCTTTGTCGGTAATAAAACAATCTGCATTTTAAAATTATAATACTAGAAAAGCTGGATTTGTGTTTCTTTCTTTGTGCTTTTTTTTTTTTTTAAAGTTAGTGCCTGGGAGACCATGAGCTGCTACTAGATATTTCCTTTTTTGATCTGTCACACTGAACCATTTACCATAACTGTATCATTATTATATAGAACAAAATGTGTCCCTTTGTTGCCAATGAAGATTGAATACTCACCTACCTCTAGGCTTCGCCTCGGGCGCTCTGAGCTCATAATGCCCATTGCATAAAGAGAGCCTGAAGCAAGTCCTGAGGCTCTCTCACTTCAAGTGTAATGGTATCCTGCCTTCAAGACAGCACACTGACACATATTATACACAACAACCACTGAATGGGTTTGCTTTTGTCATTTTCTGGTCTTAATGGATCAGTCTTTTTTTCTTTGTTTTACAGCAAAGTGGAGAGAAGTGGTTTGTTTCATGTCTACATCTGTTATTTAAAGCGGAAGATGCAGTAAACTGAGCTTATGCTATATCTTATTCATGGCTACCTATACATAAAAGCATATCCAAATAAAAGTTCTGAACTAGCAGCAGAGAATGTTTTAATTTGGACAGTACTAAATACACAATATTGTCCTTCTGTAGCAGTAATCTCTAAGAAATGAGTTACCAATGTCAAAGCAAAGTAACTTCAGTGTGTGACTCATGCACAGGGAAATATATGTCTGCAAGGTACTCCTTATTAGAATAGTAGGAGTAGGACTAGGATGACTGACAGATCTATTGTTCTCTTGATGGGCCTAGAGAATCTTGGCAACAGAGGAGCAGTGAATTAATTAGCATAACGTGAAAAGTCCTGACCAACCACACTACTGCGATAGCATATGAAAAGTGTCTGACTGTCTGGTCTGACTGATGGTCTGATAAAGAGTGTTAAGTTACATACATTGCCATGCTAAAAGTCCTGAAGAAGAAGGTAAAAGTACAGGAAGTAGATTACATGGAGTGACAACTTTTATAATGGGCAGTATCTGCATAATGGATCCCGTATAACGTTGTTGCCTCCATTAGAACTGGAAGCCACAATGCAGATGTGAATACAGCCTGAGGCCTCATGCACACGACCATATGTATTTTTTAGTCCGCAAAAAACGGATCTCAAAAAATACAGATGACGTCCGTGTACATTTCGTATTTTGCGGAACGGAACAGCTGGCCCATAATAGAACAGTACTATCCTTGTCTGTAATGCGGACAATAATAGGACATGTTCTATTTTTTTGCGGAATGGAAATACGGACATACGGAAACAGAATGCACGCGGAGTACCTTCTGTTTTTTTTTTGCGGACCCATTGAAGTGAATGGTTCCGCATATGGTCCGCAAAAAAAAAATGGAACGGACATGGAAAGAAAATACTTTCGTGTTTATGAGCCCTAACTCTAACACATGCCTACCACTCTTAAAAAAACCAGAAGCCCTTATTTATGAAGGCCGGTGTGTGCTATGTCGGCTTTGATAAGGCATGCATTGCTGGAGGAGGCATGTAATTTATGACTAGGCACAGGTCTGGTCATACATTACCTGCCTCCTCCGGCTCTCTGTACCCTGGAATGAAAGCTATTTTAGATTTCAGTCATTATTTACTCCAGTTTCTGGCGTAAATAATGATGAATTAGCCGGGCTGATAGCCCCTCCCTTGCCGCTCCCTCACTCTACTCTTGCCACACCACCTTTTCGTAGACTTGGCATAAAATGTAGGTTGCAACTTTAAAAGTTGCAAAATCATTGAAAAGTCGCAAATCCAGAAAATTTGTGACTTTTCTATGCCAAAAAAGGCATAAGGCGAATGATAAACTTCTAGTCTACAAAAGTCCCAGCTTTGCTGAAAACAGTGCATATGTTAGATTATGTCCAACCTGCTACTTAGGAATAGTGTATTACTACAGTATAATGAATGACAACACAGTTTTCTGTAGATCAAGAATTGTCATCTGAATCAAGGACTGGAGGCACATAATTCTACATACCTCAGAGGCAGAGCTAGGCTTTTCTTCACCTAGAGTTAGGAGGATACAGTTCACCATAGCCCTATCTCTAAAACCATGGCTCACCAAGGATTAGTAGCCTTACAGTGCCTTACGAAAGTATTCGGCCCCCTGGAACTTTTCAACCTTTTGCCACATTTCAGGCTTCAAACAAAAAGATATAACATTTTAAATTTTTGGTGAAGAATCAACAAGTGGGTCACAATTGTGAAGTGGAACGAAATTTATTGGATCATTTAAACTTTTTTTGTAATAATAAAACTGAAAAGTTGGGTGTGCAAAATTATTTGGCCCATTTACTTTCAGTTCAGAAAACTCACTCCAGAAGTTCATTGAGGATCTCTGAATGATCCAATGTTGTCCTAAATGACTGATGAAGATAAATAGAATCCACCTGTGTGTAATCAAGTCTCTGTATAAATGCACCTGCTCTGTGATAGTCTCAGGGTTCTGCATCATGAAGACAAAGGAACACACCAGTCAGGTCAGTGATACTGTTGTGGAGAAGTTTAAAGCCGGATTTGGATACCAAAAGATTTCCCAGGCTTTAAACATCCCAAGGAGCACTGTGCAAGCGATCATATTGAAATGGAAGGAGTATCAGACCACTGCAAATCTACCAAGACCCGGCCGTCCCTCTAAACTTTCATCTCAAACAAGGAGAAGACTGATCAGAGATGCAGCCAAGAGGCCCATGATCACTCTGGATGAACTGCAGAGATCTACAGCTGAGGTGGGAGAGTCTGTCCATAGGACAACAATCAGTCGAACACTTCACAAATCTGGCCTTTATGGAATAGTGGCAAGAAGAAAGCCATTTCTCAAAGATATCCATAAAAAGTCTTGTTTACAGTTTGCCACAAGCCACCTGGAAGACACACCAAACATGTGGAAGAAGGTGCTCTGGTCAGATGAAACCAAAATCCAACTTTTTGGAAACAATGCAAAACGATTAGAGATGAGCGAACGTGCTCGAAACGAGCACTGTACCACTCGGCTCCCCTGCGCTCGCATGGGCGCAGGCAGCTGCTTCCGTCCTCAGGAGGACGGAAGCAGCTGCCTGCGCCCATGCGAGCCGAGCGGTACAGTGCTCGATTCGAACACGTTTGTTCATCTCTAAAAACTATATGTTTGGCGTAAAAGCAACACAGCTCATCGCCCTGAACACACCATCCCCACTGTCAAACATGGTGGTGGCAGCATCATGGTTTGGGCCTGCTTTTCATCAGCTGGGACAGGGAAGATGGTTAAAATTGATGGGAAGATGGATGGAGCCAAATACAGGACCATTCTGGATGAAAACCTGTTGGAGTCTGCAAAAGACCTGAGACTAGGACGAAGATTTATCTTCCAACAAGACAATGATCCCAAACATAAAGCAAAATCTACAATGGAATGGTTCAAAAATAAACGTATCCAGGTCTTAGAAAGTCAAAGTCCAGACCTGAATCCAATTGAGAATACGTGGAAAGAGCTGAAAACTGCTGTTCACAAACACTCTCCATCCAACCTCAAAGAGCTGGAGCTGTTTTGCAAGGAAGAATGGGCCAGAATTTCAGTCTCTAGATGTGCAAAACTGATAGACATACCCCAAGCGACTTGCAGCTGTAATCGCAGCAAAAGGTGGCGCAACAAAGTTTAATGCAAGGGGGCCGAATAATTTTGCACACCCCACTTTTCAGTTTTATTATTACAAAAAAAGTTTAAACCCACTTGTTGATTCTTCATCAAAAATTTAAAATGTTATATCTTTTTGTTTGAAGCCTGAAATGTGGCAAAAGGTTGAAAAGTTCCAGGGGGCTGAATACTTTCGCAAGGCACTTTATATGAACTCATGAGGTTAGACATTACAGACCTAGGGTGACTAAAAAAAAAAAAAAGTAAAAAAAAACCTGTAAAAATTAGTGAAGAGCGAGCATGCGAGTTCGGCCGAGCATGCCAGCGCTGGGGTACACTCAGTGCTCTGCCGAGCACCGGGTGTACTCGGGCGCCATGCTCGAGTCCCCTCCTTCCCCGCACGCTCACCGCCGTGGAGCCCGGCTCGTCTGTTTTTTTAAGGCTCTCCCCGCCCCTGTCACTGCCTCCACCCGCCCTCCTCTTCACTTGCGTCCTCTGTGTGTTCCAGTCTTTCAGCCGGTGCATGCGCAGTGGCTACGCAATGCCGTGCCCACAATGGGCGGGTGGAGGCAGTGACAGGGGCGGGGAGAGCCTGAAAAAAATCAGACGAGCCCGGGCTCCACGGCGGTGAGATACCTGGCCTTTTTTTTTATTTTTATGGGGGACCACTATAAACCAGGCACCCTCCCCTCTTCCGAGCGGGGAGTGCCTGGTTTACTCCCATTGACTTACATTATGCTTGGGTGCTCGGCTGAGCACTCGAGCACCCCCTAGTGCTTGGCCAGAGCACACGAGCACGGAGGTGCTCGATCATCACTAGTAAAAATATAAAAAAAATTCAACAATTTAAATAATCCCTTTTCCCTACAATAAAAAATAAATAAACAATAAAAAGGAAAACATCATGGTCGCCACCACATCTGAAAAACTCTCGTACTATTAAAATATAAAAATATCTACCCTTAATACAAAAAAATCAAAATGGCCAATTTCCCGTTTTTTGTCGTTTCACCTCTTCAAAAAAATGTTATAAAAAGTGATCAAAACCTCAGACAACCTCAAACCAACAAAGCTGGTATCAATCAAGAGTACCAGTTGCTCCACAAATAAAGCTATGGGGGATCAGAATATAACAATGCATAGTGTTTTCCAAAGTTTTAATTTTTTTTCAGTATTAAAGCACAAGAAAAAGTATATGAATGTGGTATTGTTGCAATCGTACTGAACCATAGAATGAAGAGCACAGGTCAGTTTTACTGTATAGGGAATGCTATAAAAATAAAACCCATCCAGAAATACATCCAGACCCCTCTTGAACTCTTTTAGTGAACTTACCATCACCTCCTCCTCAGGCAGAGAGTTCCATAGTCTTACTGCTCTTACCATAAAGAATCCTCTTCTATGTTTGTGTACAAACTTTGTTTCCTCCAGATGCAGAGGATGTCCCTTCGTCACAGTCACAGTCCTGGGGATAAATAGATCATGGGAGAGATCTCTGTACTGACCCCTGATATATTTGTACATAGTTATTAGATCTCCCCTCAGTCGTCTTTTTTCTAAAGTGAATTACCCTAATTTTGATAATCTTTCTGGGTACTGTAGTCCACCCATTCCAGTTATTACTTTAGTTGCCCTCTTCTGAACCCCCTCCCACTCTGTTATGTCTGCCTTGTTCACAGGAGCCCAGAACTGTACACAGTACTCCATGTGTGGTCTGACTAGTGATTTGTAAAGTGGCAGGACTATGTTCTCATAACGGGCATCTATGCCTCTTTTGATGCAACCCATTATCTTATTGGCCTTGGCAGCAGCTGTCTGACACTGGTTTCTACAGCTTAGTTTGCTGTTCACTAAAATTCCTAGGTCCTTTTCCATGTCAGTGTTACCTAGTGTTTTACCATTTAGTATGTACTGGTGACTTGCATTATTCCTTCCTATGTGCATAACCTTACATTTGTCATTGTTAAACCTCATCTGCCACTTCTCTGCCCAAGCCTCCAATCTATCCAGTTCCATCTATAACAGTGTACTGTGCTCTTCTGTGTTAATTACTTTACACAGTTTAGTGTCATCTGCAAAAATTGATATTTTACTGTGCACGCCTTCTACAAGATCATTAAAGGGAGTCTGTCACCTCATTTTCACCTAACAGCACTGCCCCACAGAAGATTGCATACACATCCCAGACATACCCGTGTGCACTTTGTGTCTGTATTACATGTCCAGGAAAAGGACTTTTATTCTGCAGGAAAACAGCTCCCAAGTGCCCAGCTCTGCTGCTGCTGCAAACCAGACTGAAGAGGGGAGGGCTGCTTTAGCTGCTCATATCTTGGGATTGGTAGCAGATAGAAAAATGGTTTTGACCTTCTTTGAAAGCATTCCAAGCTTTAAAACGATACAAAAATCACAGCATTATATCCAGTATATCAGACGATATAGCTGTTAGAAATCGAGTCGGGAAAGAAAGCTGTTTTTAGTTTCACTTTCAGCCGTGCACTTGGGAGCTGTTTTCCTGCAGAATAAAAGTGCTTTTTCTGGACATGTAATACAGACACAAAGTGCACACAGGTATGTCTGGGATATATTGAAGAGAATAGGGCCCAATACTGACCCATGTGGTACCCAACTAGTGACAGTGATCCAATCTGAGTGTGTACCATTAATAACCACCCTCTATTTTCTATCACTGAGCCAGATACTTATCCACATACAGATATTCTCTCCCAGTCCAAGCATTCTCATTTTATATACTAACCTTTTATGCAGTACAGTGTCAAATGCTTTGGAGAAGTCCAGATATACGACATCCATTGATTTGCCGCGGTCCAGTCTAGAACTTACCTCCTCATAGAAACTGATTAAATTGGTTTGACATGACCGATCCCTCATGAAGCCATGCTGATATGGAGTTATTTGCTTGTTTTCATTGATGTACTCCAAGATAGCATCTCTTAGAAAACCTTCAAACAGTTTACCCATGACAGATGTTAAACTTACTGGCCTATAGTTTCCGGGCTCTGTTTTTGGACCCTTTTTGAATATTGGCACCACATTTACTATGTGCCAATCTTGTGGAACACTCCCTGTCAGTATAGAGTCCTTAAATATTAGAAATAAGGGTCTGGCTATGACATTACTTCATTCTCTTAAAATACGGGGGTGTATGCCATCCGGTCCTGGCGATTTGTCTATTTTAATCTTTTTAAGACGTCGCTGTACTTCTTCCTGGGCAGGGCACTTTTAATGGGGAATTTACTTTTATATTCTGCATTTCATCTGACAGTTTATTTTCCTCAGTGAATACAGTGGAGGAAAAAATATTTAGTAGCTTTGCTTTCTCCTCATCGCTCTCTGCAACTCCCCCCTCATTACTTTGTAAGGGGCCGACACCTTTAGGTTTATACTTTTTACTATTTATATAATTGAAGAACATTTTAGGGTTAGTTTTACTCTCTTTGGCAATTAATCTCTCGGTCTCTAGTTTGGCTGCTTTTATTTGTCTTTTACATATTCTATTTTTTTCCTTATAGTTTTTCAATGCTTCCTTGCTCCCCTCCCGTTTTAGTGATTTAAATGCTTTCTTTTGTCATTTATTGCTTTCTTTACAGCTCTATTTATCCACATTGGTTTTTTTCTTGTTCCTTAACCTTTTATTCCCATAAGGTATGTACCTCTCACAATTAGATATTAGGATGCTTTTAAAAATATCCCATTTTGTGGCTGTATTTTTATTTTTGAGGACTTTGTCCCAGTTAGTTAGGCCTATGGCCTCTCTTAGTTGGCTAAATTTTGCTTTTTTGAAGTTTGGTATTTTTGTTCCTCCCTGAAGAAACACTCTTTTGAATGACAATTGGAAGGTTATTACTTTATGGGCACTATTTCCCAGGTGTCCAACCTGCACACCTGTTGTTCTGTCAGGCCTATTGGTTAATACTAAGTCCAGTTAAACACTAAACCACCACATACTTTGTCTACAGTGTGTTCCATAAGTTGTATAAACTTGTTTTCTTAATGGTCTTCAATAAAAGTAAGTCTATATTCATAATGCATTTGCAGTGAACGTTAGTGGTGTATTCATGGGTCACTAGTTATGACATATGTCAAGAGTGTATTTATTTTAAAATCTGTTCAGGGGTGTACTAAGTTTCCAATTGTAGTAAGAAGTGTAATCCACTATATGCGTTACAGTGCAGAGGTTTCCCACAAAGAAAGTTAAAGGGGTTGTCCGGGTTCAGAGAAGAACCCGGACATACCTGCAATTTCACCCAGGCAGCCTGCCTGAAGAGGACATCGGAGCATCTCATGCTCCGATGCCCCCCCCTTGCCCTGCGCTAGATCGCGCAGGGCAAGGTCTCTTGTTTTGTAAATACTCGCTGCCGGGCGGGTACTTCCGCCCGGCAGTGAGTTCGGTGACGTCACCGGCCTTAATGGGCCGGCTTTAGCGCTGCCCTAGCCGTTTTACTGACTAGGGCAGCGCTGAAGCCTGTCCATCAGCGCCGATGACGTCACCGACTCACTGCCGGGCGGAAGCCTCTGCCCGGCAGGGACCGGTACGTCACCGGAACCCGGCGAAATTCCTTTGCCCTGCGCTAATTAGCGCAGGGCAAAGGAGGGCATCGGAGCATAGGATGCTCCGATGCCCTCTTCAGGCGGGCTGCCTGGGTGAAATTGCAGGTATGTCCGGGTTCTTCTCTGAACCCGGACAACCCCTTTAAGTTAAGAGCTAAAGGCCCTCATATACATTCAATATCTGTCAACTATCTTTCCATACACACACAGACGTTTCGTTTGGCCAAGTGTGTATGTGTTATCAATGTGGAGAGAGGAGAAAGGTACTGTCAGCCATTTCTGGAAGCGGCTTATCTCCTGGGAGAACAAAAGTATTTGACGAAAATATTCACTTTGCCCAGTGCTTCTCATGGGAGCTCCAAATACACATTAGACTGTCAGACGAACCTGCTGTTCTCTGTGGATTTGTCTGACAATACACTAAAGTGTACAGGGGCCCTTAGTTTAGATTATCTACAGTTTAGACACGATTAGTAAATCTGCCCCACTATATTCCTTTGAATGGCAAATCAGTGTATTCTCAATGTCCTAGTGTACAGCAACTTCTAGAAGTGTGTCAGCTGTTTGATAACTGGTGTAAATCATCTGAAAGTTACTTATGCTTAGGTTTTATAACTCCACCTCAGTGTATATCTCTTAATATTATAAAAATGAGTGTCTGTCTGTCTGTCTGAACTCTATGCGTGACTAAACTACTGGACCGATTTTCACCAAATTCGGCACACAGGTACATCAGGTATCCGGGAAGGTTTTAGACCAGGTCTCAGCTCTCTAGGACATACAGTTCCTGAGATATTCCCAAAATATGACCTACATTTGCCAATATTAGCCTGGGAGCTTTGCTTTCAAACCTCAACTGCCATTCTCTGCACAGGCACACACAGGGAGGGCAGGTTTCCATAACAACACAGCCAGGTAATTAGCAGCCAGCTGAGGAGCTCAGGTAACAACACAGCCATTTCTATTCACTGCTTTAAAGGGGCTGAGCTCTGTGGATGACAATGTTACCGGTTACCATAAATATAACTTATGTTTTAGACTAATTTTAGACTAAGACCATTCAGTAGTAATAAAAGATGTTTTCTTCCACTGCTGCCCATTGCGTGTCCTCATAAATTACCATGGCATCAACCTGTAATCTAGGCCACCCTCAAAAGAAGTACTTAAAACCCCCGCCCCAGGTCTAGCTAAGTCACGCACCCGACTCAGTCAGGCCATGCCCCCTCCCACTCCGCAGCCAACAGGGATTGAAAAAATAAAGGTTAAAATCAACTTCTGTCAGCTGCAGGGATGGGTGGGAGTTTGATTTTTTGCAACGACACACAGAAACATTAAATGAAATAGATTAAATACACCCATGCGAAGCGATGTTTTCTTCCACTGCTACCCATTGCATGTCCTCATAAATTACCATGGCATCAACCTGTAATTCACACCACCCTCAAAAGAAAGACTTAAAACCCCCGCCTCAGGTCTCACTAAGTCACGCCCCTGACTCTGTCAGGCCACGCCCCCTCCCACTCCACAGCCAAATGAGAATGGAAAAAATGAAGGTAAAAATCAACTTCTGTCAGCTGCAGAGGTGGGAGGGTAAATTTCTCTCTGCAAAGCACACAGAAACATTAGATGAAATAGACTAATATTAGACTACGACCGTTCAGTAGTAATAAAAGATGTTTTCTTTCACTGCTACCCATTGCGTGTCCTCAAAAATTACCATGGCATTGACCTGTAATTTAGGCCACCCTCAAAAGAAGGACTTAAAACCCCTGCCCCAGGTCTCACTAAGTCACGCCCCCGACTCGGTCAGGCCACGCCCCCTCCTACTCCGCAGCCAACGAGGATTGAAAAATTGAATGTAAAAATCAACTTCTGTCAGCTGCAGGGGTGGGAGGGAGGATGACTTTCTCTCTGCAACAACACACACAAACATTAAATGAAATATATTAAATATACCGGTGTGAAGTGATGTTTTCTCCCACTGCTGCCCACTGTGTTTCCTCATAAATTACCATGGCATTGACATGTAATTCAGGCCACCCTGAAAAAAAGGACTTAAAAGCACCTCCCCTTCCCCCAAGGTCCTGCTAAACCACGCTCCCGACCCGGTCAGGTCACGCCCCCTCCCACTCCACAGCCAATGGGGATTGAAAAAATGAAGGGAAAAATCAACTTCTGTCAGCTGCATTGACTTTCTCTCTGCAAGGACACACAGAAACATTAAATGAAATAGATGAAATATATCCAGGCAAAGCCGGGTCCTTCAGCTAGTATATATATGTGTATATATATATATATATATATATATATATATATATATATAAATCCTAGCAGAAGGACCCGGCTTTGCCTGGGTATATTTCATCTATTTTATTTAATGTTTCTGTGTGTCGTTGTAGAGAGAAAGTCAATGCAGCTGACAGATGCAGCTATATTTCATTTAATGTTTATGTGTGTGTCGTTAAAAGATATCGAGAGTGACCTCTACAGTACCCCGTCTCCTTAAAATGTTACCTGCACAGCAGTCCACCCCCTTAACTTTGACCTTCACAGCAGCCTGCACCTTTAACAGTGAGTTCCACAGCACCTCACCCCCTTGACAGTGAAGTCCACAGGGGCCCTCCCCCTAAAAGTGACCTCTACAGCACCCACCCCTTAACACTGACCATAGGTTACATTCCCCTCAACAGTCCTCCACCATTCCTGGCCCCCTTGACAGAGACCTCCACATCAACTGCCCCTTTAACATTGACTGTCACAGTATCCCGCTCCCTTAACAGTGACCTCACAGTACCCTGCTGCCCCTTTAATAGTGACCTCCACTGTCCCCTCCTCCCTTAACAGTGACCTCCACAACAGCCTGCCCCCTTAACAGTAACATCCACAACGCCCTCCCCTTTAACTGTCACAGAACCAAGCAAGGAAAACCACAATGAAGCGCACATCCAACAATGGTAAAAGCAATAGAATAATTTTATTGGACAACACAATTATACATACATTTAAAAATTGTATTGAGATGTATGTATAATTGTGTTGTTCAATAAAATTATTCTATTGCTTTTACCATTGTTGGATGTGCACTTCATTGTGGTTTTCTTTGCTTGGTTCTGTGATAATTGTTTCTGAACCACTTGTGCACTCCGTTTTTATTGTTAGTGTGCCCCCTATTCTTCTGGTTACTCTCCTTTAAAGGGAATCTGTCAGCTCTGAAACACCCTCCAAACTAGAGTAAGCAGTATATAGTGTAAGTGACGTAGTGTCCGGTTATGTAATTTTTATCTTCAAACTCACTTGCATTCTGATGTTGTGCTCCCATAAACCTACAGTAAAATGCACTGAAAGGACTCCGGTACTCCCTCACAAAATGGAGAGGTCTCAAAGAGGAGTCCTTTCAATGCATTTTACTACTGGGTTTTGGGAGCACAGCGTCGAAATGGAAGTGATTATGAAGCTAAAACTTACATATTCGGATTCAGCATCACTTAAACTATACACCTCTTACTCTAGTTCAATGGGTGTTTCGGAGATTACAGGTTCCCTTTAACTGTGACCTCCACAGCGGCCAGAAGTCCGTTTTTAGGCCAAACAGTCCGGCTTTCAGACTCCTTCTCCTGCGCAGGGCCTGGACGGACACGGGGATGTCCTTTTGAACAGCTCATTCTCAGACAGCAGCAATGTGCAATGTCTGAGCATGAGCTGCAGGGAGAAAGTGCAGCTGACAGAAGTTGATTTGTACCTTCATTTTTGCAATCCCTGTCAGCTGCGGAGTGAGAGGGGGCGTGACCTGACCGAGTAGGGTCGTGACCTGACTGAGTCAAGGGCGTGGCTTATCAGGGCCTGAGGGCAGGCTTTTAAGTCCTTCTTTTGAGGGTGGCCTGAATTACAGGTTGATGCCATGGTAATTTATGATTAAACACAGTGGGTAGCAGTGGAAGAAGTGATATAAATGGAACAAATGAAGTGATAAGATATCACTGATGTTCCAAGTAATGAAGAAAAGGAGAAGTACCACAACGGAGCGCCAAACCCTAAAAAACTATGGTGGATCTACCGAGAAAAAAAAGATATGTAGTCCAATTGTGATGAATTAGAGATTCAGTAATTAAATAGTACAGATAACTTAACACAATAAAAAGTAATAACAGATTAACCCCAGTAAGTAGATGAGGGGACCAATAGATGCATAATCAATAATAAATTGATGCACTCACGTCACTGGGGAGGATGCCTCTTGGATAAACTCAAGACACCTCGAGACAGAGCCACCCCTAGCTGAGGTCGTTTTAAGAGATGTTAGGAGCAGAATGGCGGCACACAAGGCTGCTTCTCATTCAATCCTTTATTATAAAACTTCAGCTCAACGCGTTTCGGGGGTAGTACATAAAGTCCCCCTTCTTCAGGAGTAATGAACATAACAGAAATATGTAACTTACAGCCATATGTAGTGGTCTAAATGACTCGTTTCCGGCGTCCATGTGCTTCCCAGGGGGCCGGAAATGACGGTAGGTGGGTCTCTGGTAACATATACAGTACAGACCAAAAGTTTGGACACACCTTCTCATTCCAAGAGTTTTCTGTATTTTCATGACTATGAAAATTGTGGATTTACACTGAAGGCATCAAAACTATGAATTAACACAAGTGGAATTATATACTTAAAAAAAAAGTGTGAAACAACTGAAAATATGTCTTATATTCTAGGTTCTTCAAAGTAGCCACCTTTTGCTTTGATTACTGCTTTGCACACTCTTGGCATTCTCTTGATGAGCTTCAAGAGGTAGTCACCTGAAATGGTATTCCAACAGTCTTGAAGGAGTTCCCAGAGATGCTTAGCACTTGTTGGCCCTTTTGCCTTCACTCTGCGGTCCAGCTCACCCCAAACAATCTCGATTGGGTTCAGGTCTGGTGACTGTGGAGGCCAGGTCTTCTGGCGTAGCACCCCATCACTCTCCTTCTTGGTCAAATAGCCCTTACACAGCCTGGAGGTGTGTTTGGGGTCATTGTCCTGTTGATAAATAAATGATGGTCCAACTAAACGCAAACCAGATGGAATAGCATGCCGCTGCAAGATGCTGTGGTAGCCATGCTTCAATTTTGAATAAATACCCAACAGTGTCACCAGCAAAGCACCCCCACACCATCACACCTCCTTCTCCATGCTTCACGGTGGGAACCAGGCATCTAGAGTCCATCCGTTCACCTTTTCTGCATCGCACAAAGACACGGTGGTTGGAACCAAAGATCTCAAATTTGGACTCATCAGACCAAAGCACAGATTTCCACTGGTCTAATGTCCATTCCTTGTGTTCTTTAGCCCAAACAAGTCTCTTCTGCTTGTTGCCTGTCCTTAGCAGTGGTTTCCTAGCAGCTATTTTACCATGAAGGCCTGCTGCACACAGTCTCCTCTTAACAGTTGTTGTAGAGATGTGTCTGCTGCTAGAACTCTGTGTGGCATTGACCTGGTCTCTAATCTGAGCTGCTGTTAACCTGCGATTTCTGAGGCTGGTGACTCGGATGAACATATCCTCCGCAGCAGAGGTGACTCTTGGTCTTCCTTTCCTGGGGCGGTCCTCATGTGAGCCAGTTTCTTTGTAGTGCTTGATGTTTTTTGCGACTGCACTTGGGGACACTTTCAAAGTTTTCCCAATTTTTCGGGCTGACTGACCTTCATTTCTTAAAGTAATGATGGCCACTCGTTTTTCTTTACTTAGCTGCTTTTTTCTTGCCATAATACAAATTCTAACAGTCTATTCTGTAGGACTATCAGCTGTGTATCCACCTGACTTCTGCCCAACACAACTCATGGTTCCAACCCCATTTATAAGGCAAGAAATCCCACTTATGAAACCTGACAGGGCACACCTGTGAAGTGAAAACCATTTCAGGTGACTACCTCTTGAAGCTCATCAAGAGAATGCCAAGAGTGTGCAAAGCAGTAATCAAAGCAAAAGGTGGCTACTTTGAAGAACCTAGAATATAAGACATATTTACAGTTGTTACACTTTTTCAAAAAGTAAGAAGAAATAGCAGTATAGTAAAATGAAGACAAATATACCTGATATAAGTATCTTTTAAGAGCGGTGGAGAGCCGCGGGCTTCCAAGCGGGATGCGGTCCAACATGGAACTCATCAACCACAACAGCGCATGCGCCCGCGGGGTCTCATGGGAACAATCTCTGCACGGGCGCAGGCCTCTGGATGTACTGCGCATGCGCGGGATTTCGTCCGAGCCGGAGCTTCACTGAGCGAGTCAGTGAAGTGAATATTAAGTAGGTGGGCGTGCCTGGGCTCCAAGGAATCGCCGAGCCCGGGCTCCTTCAACGGTTGGGAACTCCCCTTGGGCTCCTTATTTACAGTGAGTGACAGCTACTAAAAATCGCTTTTTTACCACAAAAACTGCCTCTGTGACCTATAACAATTACAATTTAGAACTGCTTATAACTGGCCGAATCCAATGGTATAAATAACTCAATATGTGAAATGCTGCTGACAGAATCCCTTTAAGTGACGTGAAACGCTGTGTGTAGTAATTTTTCTGATGATATTAGATCTATGCTCATTAACCCTTTCTCTTAGGGTCTGAGTGGCCCTGCCAATGTATAATAAATTGCAAGAACACTGTAAAAGATAAATTACATTTCTTGTGCCACAGTTCATATCATGGCGAATTTTTATTTTGGTTTCTTCCTCTCTATTCCGTATTATTATCTCATCTTGGTTTTGTGTTATATTGACGCAACATTTACATCTTTTGTGGTTGCATCTCCCTATTTGTGCATGGTGTTTTAGCTGAGATATCTGAAGTCTGTCTGTTTGTTTCTTGGGGTTCAGGGGAGGGCAAGATGGAGCTAAAGTATTTTTTAATGTGGGTGCTCTACGAAAGGTGATATTGGGGTGCTTTGGGATAAGTTTCCCCAAAATCGGGTCTTTTAATAATGGGCTAATTCTTTTTTAATATATTTTTAATGTTCCCATGTTTCGAATTGTATCGTGTAACCAAATTCAATCGTTGGTGGTTATTCCCCGAAACATTGAAGGTTTCTTTTCATTAGGCTTTCTTTCTGACTGACCTTCAGAATCCTTTTTTTCTGACTCCTTGAGTAAACTTTTTGGATAGCCTTTTTCCCTGAACCTGTCTTTTAGTGTTTTTAGTTGTGTTCTCAAAGTCTTATTAACCAAACAGTTCCTCCTTAGTCTCTTCATTTGACTATAAGGTATGTTTTTCTTCAATTTGTTAAAATGGCAGCTTGTGTAGTATAGAAAACTATTGGCATCTACATTCTTAAAGAATGTTTTTGTCACCACTTTTCTTTCTTTGTTGGTGGTGAGGTGTAGATCCAAAAAGACTGTTTCTGTACGATTGTATTCTAAACTGAAAGATAGATTCCACTCATTTTGGTTCAAAAGTGTGACATACTGTTTAAAGGGTTTCTGTCACCAGATCTGGGCATATTAAACAGGATGACATTTGCAATGTGCAAATGTCACCTGATGCCCAATCTGGTATTAATTTTTATATTGGTGCCCCCGTTTTTGGTAAAAAAAAAAGCACTTTTATTTTATGCTAATTAGGCTTACTAGGTGCAAGGGGTGGTTACCCTGCACCTAGTAAGCTCCTTTTGCCCACCTGCTGTCACGCCTTCCTTGTCTTCCTTGTCTTGATTGACAGAGCCAGGCAGCTTGTTCTTCATTGGCGCAGGCAATGTTGAGTGCGGAATAAAATCGGCGCAGGCGCAGTGAGTGGCGCTGGCCGCCGGGCTCCCGGCTACCTCACTGCGCCTGCGACGATTTTATTCCGCACGCGCAGGCGCGAGATTTGAAGCGAGGACAGGGCCGGCAGAAGATCGAACAAGCTGCCTGGCCCTGTCAATCAAGACAAGGAAGGCGTGACAGCAGGTGGGCAAACGGAGCTTACTAGGTGCAGGGTAACCTCCCCTTGCACCTAGTAAGCCTAATTAGCATAAAATAAAAGTGCTTTTTTATCAAAAACGGGGGGAACCAATATAAAAATTAATACCAGATTGGGCATCAGGTGACATTTGCACATTGCAAATGTCATCCTGTTTAATATGCCCATATCTGGTGACAGAAACCCTTTAAGTGTATCTGTGTCTCCTTGCCATATAAATATTATGTCATCGATGTAACGTCGATAAAATCTGATTTGGGGATGTTGAAATAGCCCTATTTTTTCTTCAAATATACCCATAAAGAGGTTGGCATAGGCAGGGGCAAATTTGGTGCCCATGGCTGTGCCTTTTGTTTGGATATATTAGGTATCATTAAATAGAAAATAGTTGTGGTGAAGTATGAATTCAATGGATTTGATAACAAACTCTTTCTGAGTATTTGGCATAAAACTGTCTTTCTTTAAGGTTTCCACTATTGTAGAGACACCTAATGTTTGATGTTGCTATATAAGAATTACACATCGAGTGTCACCCATAGATACTCCTCTGCCCAATTAAATGTTTCTAAAAGTTTGATCAGATGAGCCGAATCCCTGAGGTAGGAAGATAAGTTTACTACATATTTTTGAAGATTTTGGTCTACGTAGGCAGATAGGTTTGCTGTGAGACAGCCGATGCCAGATATAATGGGCCTACCAGGGGGGTGATCCAAAGACTTATGAATTTTCAGCAACAGATAAAAATGTGATACTGAGGGGTGCTGTATTTTTAGAAAGGCTCTTTCTTTTTTATCTATGACCCCAGACGAAAAGCCGAAGTCAATCAATTCAAATAAGCTCTTTTTGAAAGGTTTGGTGGGGTCTTCATGTAAAGTCTTATAGTAGTCACTATCTGAGAGAATCTTAAGTGACTCGCTCAAGTAATAGTCGGTGTCCATGATGATAATCCCTCCACCCATATCCGCGCTTTTTATAACAATGTTTTTGTTATTTTTTGGATTTTTCTTCTTTCATTTAGGCTTAGATTGGGCTTAGTCTTGGTAAGCTTAAAGGGAACCTGTCAGCTCTGAAACACCCTCCAAACTACAGTAAGTGGTGTATAGTATAAGTGACATTGAGTCCGGTTATGAAAGTTTTATCTTCATACTCGCTTGCATTCTGACTCTGTGCTCTGACAAACCAGCAGTAAAATGCACTGAGAGGACTCACATAAGCTCTCACTCACATAATGGAGAGGACACAAGGAAGAGTCCTCTCAATGCATTTTACAGCCGGTTTGTGGGAGCACAGCGTCAGAATGGAAGTGAGTATGAAGATAAAACTTACATAATCGGATTCAGCACCACTTACACTATACAAAGCTTACTCTAGTTCAGGGGGTGTTTTGGAGCCGACAGGTTCCCTTTAAGTTTCTGATCTTTATGATGGAGATTTTGTTTAAAATCATCAATGATCATATGGTAAAAACTTTCTAGGTAGGGTCCTCTGCTCTCTATGGGGTAGAAGTTGGATTTGATTTTTAATTTAGATGGTATGTGGGTAATGGTCGCACCAAATTCTGTTTGTTGGATATCAGTAGTGATATTAGAACTACTTGGGATGTCAGGTGGAGCATTAAGCTGTTTGATGGAAAAATGACGAGTTAATGTGAGTTTGCGTATATACTGGTTTAGATCTATGAACAATTCAAACAAATCGGGCTGGTTTGTTGGACAATATGATAGCCCTTTCCTTAGCAATAACATCTCATCTGGAAGAAGTGTATACCTAGATATATTGAAGATACCAAAATTCTTTTCAATACGTGTAGTAGTATATTGATCAGTTGTGGAGTCTGAGATATGGTTGTCTATTTCTGTTGTTTTCTTTGAGGTGTGTCTTTTTCTTCCTCCTCTTCGGCCTCTTCGTCTACCTTTGGCCTTTTTCGTATTGTTGAGAGAGGGGTGTAAAACTGTGTGATCTTGGTTGACTGTATCTTTTTTGTTTTGTGTGTATTTGTCGGGCTGGTTGGAAGAATTAATGGACTCAATATCTAGACTGTTGTGAAAGTTTTTCTTACTGGGGGAGTACGTGTGATCTTTATTGCTGTCGGCGACATTTGTTCTAAAAAAGGACTATTGGGCAAACTGGGGGGGTAATGCTAAAAATAGGTCAGACTCTGTAGAAGATACAGAGTGAGTGGATATATTGGAAAGTGGAGGAGGTGATATAGGCTCACTGACGACTTCTGGGGGATCTATGTGAATACTGGCATTGCTCCTGAATGATAGTGGAGTAGGTTTGGGCAGGGGCCTAGAGGGGTCCATATTTATGATGAAGAGGTTTGGTGTACTATATAATGAGACCTCACATGTCTCATCCTTGATGTCAGGTGGGAATGGGGCTCGATTCGGTGCCCCATTCAATTTCTCGTGTGGAATAAAACTATTACACGTGGAATTGGAATTGGTCGTATAATAGAGGTCCAGAATGATGGAAAGAAGGGTGTTGGGATTTTTTCACATTTATTTCGGGTCTAGACATAGTGGTGAGCACTGGAAGCCTGGGATTCACATGTCTCGGGGGCCTAGTGTTATATACAGATGTCTTGAAGTTTTGGGGAACTTTGCCAGACTTCTGGACAGCTCCTAAAGATGGTAGGGGTTCTTTACCAGGCTTCTGAACAGCTCCTAAAGGTGGTAGGTTTTTTTTGTGTGGACTAGAAGTTTTTTTGCAAAACTGGCTGTTATGAATAGTCCGACTTCTCTGTATTTTGGTTTTTGTTTGTACCACCTGTACGTAAGAACGATGATGGATATTAGTATTGAGAGTAGAGTTTGGGACGTAAGGGATCGACGTAGTAGAATCTTTTGGATCTTTTGTTGTTTTGTTCATATTTTTCCTTTCCCATACTCTAATTGTATTATTATTATAATCTGATAAGTCTCTAATGAGTTTAGAACATTTGGTTCTCACTATATTGTATTCGAATACCCTAAGTTGTCTGCGTTTGGAGAAGAGAAAGGGTTAATTAGCATAGATCTAATATCATCAGAAAAATTACTACACACAGCGTTTCACGCCACTTCATGTTGAGACACAACGTCGACCTGACTTCACTTAAAGTTACCCCCTTGGAATGGGTCCAGAAGTCATACCAATCATTGTGCCGCAAGGAAATGTATTGGATTTATCATCTTAATACCCTAGTCCCGTTCGGTCTCAATGAGTCCATTAAAGGGGTTCTCCGGGAATTAAGAAAATTAAAATACTTAAATATTACTTTATTATAAATATATTCCCAAATACATTTCATTAGTTGTAATGGCTCGTTTTGTCTGGAGCGCAATCATTGGGAGAAATAAAATGGTCGCCATCCTACACACAGGAGGACAAGTTACTTCAGAGATAAAGAGCTGCCTCATCCTCCTCTCTGCTTTGCTTGTCAGGGATTATGATCCTGAATACAGCTGATAAGATCTTCAGCTGAATCTCTTTAGGAATAGAGTTTATGAGGAGACATGAAGTACAGAGAGGAGGGACAGGACAGATTCTGGTAATGGAGGCTGCATACAAGTGCTGCTTCTCATCAGTCTCACCCCCACCTCATCTCTTACTTCATGTCTCCTCGTGAACTCCATTCCTACAGAGATTCAGCTGAATATCTTATCATCTGTACTCAGAATCATAATCCCTGACGAGCAGAGCAGAGAGGAGGATGAGGCAGCTCTTTAGCTCAGCGTTGTGAAGTAACTTGTTCCTCCTGTGTGATTTGGACAAGTTTTGTGTGTACTAATAGGACGGTGGCCATTTTATTTCCCCTGATGATTGCTCCCCAGAAAAAACGAGCCATCATAACTAATTAAGGGTATTTGGGAATATATTTGTAACAACATAATGTTTAAGTATTTTCATTTTATTAATTCACGGAGAACCCCTTTAAATATGTTAATTATTAGATCCATGCATTTCTGATCACCCACTATATCTAATCTAATTTATGATCATGTTCATATATTATATGGTAGTAGCGTCTACCTTCTTTCACTCTGTTATCTGCCCATGTATTTTTTTATATATACTTTTTATTGTTTTTTATGTATTTTTTTATATCTTTTTATTTATTTTTATATTTGAATAGTTGTGCCCATTATTATTTATTATATATATATTGTGTGTTTGTAGGTCTTCCTTTAGATGCAATTAATGATATATATACACTCCATCATCATATGAATTTACATATTTTAGATTTTTTATTATATTGTCGTATATATATTTTTTACATAAAATCAATTACAAATGACTCCATCTGTATGCCAACTAATTGGTGGCCAGAACTACCCTAGGCACCATACTGCCTCATACTACTAGTAACTCTATGGTATATATGTCACATATCAATATATCATATCGCCAATTTATTCTGACTCCTGATTATGGAGCGCTCTCTTAATACACTCCCCTTGCGTTCCAACGTGAAACGCACCTACTTCCTGGCTGCGCTCTTCCGGCCTTGCGCCTGCGCCTAGCGGGGATTGTTCCCGCGATACCCCGCGGGCGCATAGGCTATCGTGGTTCATGCGTTACATGTTGGACCGCATCCCGCTCGGTTTTTCGGAAGGTTTTTCGGGTCTAGTCTATTTAAAATTATGCCACTTAGAAACACTTAGGGTTGCGTTCCATGGTGGAACGCACCTATATGTTACCAGAGACCCACCGTCATTTCCGGCCCCCTGGGAAGCACATGGACGCCGGAAATGAGTCATTTAGACCACTATATATGGCTGTAAGTGTCACGCTACGGTGTGGGAGGGGAAACTCCACACCGAGCATACACCGATACACTACAGTGAGATGAAAACCGATCAGCAGGCAAGAAGCCAGTGGCAAGGAAAACCACTGAACCAAGTGCACCGGAAATACCAGGAACCAAATCCAGAGGGCAGAAACCCAGTGAGCCCCGTTCTTCACAGAGCCCCAGATGGTAGGGATGCACTTATCCAGAACTCACTGGCTGCACCTCCAGGAAGGTCCCGGTGCACCTGGCAACTTACCTGCTGATACTGCTGATAGAAGCACCAGCAGTCCATACACCAAAGACTGAGCCCAGGCACATGTACTGGAACCCGAACACCTAACAGGACTCAGTACACACAACACACCCAGGAACCAGCTCACCAGCAACAACTCACAGTATCGCTGTTCCCCCTCCGGGGAACCCTGGAGCCCTCTCACCGAAGGCACATACATACAGGAAATGTCTGGACTCCATGTCAGAAGACACATGGCAGTCACAGACCAAACACCCACCCGTACATAAACCAAATAACAGGAATAAGGGAAGGGGATGGGAAGACCTCGATGACATATTAAGTGGCCACAAGGACTGGGCAGATGGAATCCCAGGAAAGGTGCATAGCTCCAGCACCAACGGAGGCTGGAGCACAACTAACCCACCAGGCTAGCAACAACAGAATAAAAGCACCTAGTGACCACACCCAGGTCAATATGTTAACCCCATGAGAACCAGACAGGGAAGGAGGGAAGTATGCAATCAGGGAATATACCAGCAACCAAAACTACACGTTGCCCCTGGCAACCATGGCCTACTACCGCAGCCAGAATGCCAGGACACAAATATGAGCAACATGGAAGCCGTGTCACGGAGAACAACCGAGACACCACCAATTTACACGTTGCCCCTGGCAACCAGCATACAACCAAATCCGGAATACCAGGGCACAAACATGAGCAACATTGAACACGTGTCACGATAACCACACGGTACGTGACAGTAAGTTACATATTTCTGTTATGTTCATTACTCCTGAAGAAGGGGGACTTTATGTACTACCCCCGAAACGCGTTGAGATTAAGTTTTATAATAAAAGAGTGAATGAGAAGCCACCTTGTGTGCCGCCATTCTGCTCCTAACATCTTTTAAAGTGACCTCGGCTAGGGAAGGCTCTGTCTCGAGGTGTCTTGAGTCTATCCAAGAGACATCCTCCCCAGTGACGTGAGTGCATCAATTTATTATTGATTATACACCTATTGGTCCCTTCATCTACTTACTGGGGTTAATCTGTTATTACTTTTTATTGTGTTAAGTTATCTGTACTATTTAATTACTGAATCTCTAATTCATCACGATTGGTCTACATATCTTTTTTTCCTCGGTAGATCCACCATAGTTTTTAGGGTTTGGCGCTCCCTTGTGGAATTTCTCCTTTTCTTCATTACTTGGAAAATCAGTGGTATCTTATCACTTCATTTGTTCCATTTATATCACTTATACTACACAGGACCTGTTTCCACAAGTCTTGGACCACTGTGTGCTGCCTACCTCTTTATACCAATATCATTTATACTCTACTTCACGGTCACTCCCCCCCCGCTTGGCGCCTCTCCACCTATCATCTAATATATAAAGCTTGAGTGTATGTGTGTATGTCCGCTAAAGGAATCCGCACCGCTGCAGCTACAATCACAAAATTTGGCACACATGTACATCAGGTGTCCGGGAAGGTTTTAGAACAGTTTTCAGCTCTCCACGACGTACCGTTCCTGAGATATTCCCAAAAAATGCATTAGCCAATAGTAGTCTGGTTACATGACCCTTATCAGCCAATAGAAGCTCACAGGCAGTCTCCACACACCAGGTTTCTATGACAACCTAGCCAGTTCACTGCAGGACTGTAGGTCTGCATTAAAGAGGCAGAGCACTGTAGATGACAATGGTAAAGGGGTATTCCGGTTACCATAACTATAACTTATGCTTTAGACTAACTCATCATCAATCATTACCTCATATAATGTAAATTTCACATATTTACCGTTCAGTAGTAATAAAAGATGTTTTCTTCCACTGCTACCCACCTTCCTCCTAAATTACTATGGCATCGACCTGTAATTCAGGCCACTGTCAAAATAAGGACTTAAAAGCCCCACCCCGAGATCCCACTAAGTCACGCCCCTGACTCAGTCAGGCCACGTCCCTTCCATGCCGCATTTGACTGGGATTTAAAATATATGTAAAAATCACCTTCTGTCAGCTGCAGGGGTGGGGGAGGGTGACTTTTTCCCTGCAGCTCATGCTCAGACTGCACAGTGCTGCTGCTGAGAGTGAGCTGTTCAAAAGGACATCCCTGTGTCCATCTAGGCCCTGCGCATGACAGAGGACAGGGAGTCTGAAAGCCAGACTGTCCAGCCTAAAACAAGACCTCTGGCCACCCTAGGGCCAGGCTGATGTTAGGGTGGCAAGATGTCCGGCTTTAGGCTGGACAGTCCAGTTTTCTGGCTACCTGTTCTCCGTCCAACGCAGTGCCTGGACAGACACAGGGATGTCCACCCTTTCAGTAGCTCACACTCCACTCAGACAGCTTTTCCTCCGTGTCTTCACAGAGCCAGAGGGGGCGTGGCCTCAGTGGTTAGTGGTGTGTCTTCATGGGAACTGGGGGTGCTGTTTCTCGTTTGGGGGAATGGCCGGTGAGGTCTGGCTTTCTGGGGTGAAGAAAGTGGCCACTCTAGCTGCTGTGGAGGTCAGAGTTAAAGGGGCGAGCTGCTGTAGAGGTCACTGTTAAAGGGGCAGGCTGCTGTAGAGGTCACTGTTAAAGGGGCAGGCTGCTGTAGAGGTCACTGTTAAAGGGGCGGGCTGCTGTAGAGGTCACTGTTAAAGGGGCAGGCAGCTGTAGAGGTCACTGTTAAATGGGCGGGCAGCAGTAGAGGTCACTGTTACAGGGGCAGGCTGATGTAGAGGTCATTGTTAAAGGGGCGGGCAGCTGTAGAGATCACTGTTAATGGGGCGAGCTGCTGTAGAGGTCACTGTTAAAGGGGCGGGCAGCTGTAGAGGTCACTGTTAAAGGGGCGGGCTGCTGTAGAGGTCACTGTTAAAGGGGCGGCCTGCTGTAATGGTCACTGTTAAAGGGACGGGCTGCTGTAGAAGTCACTGTTAAAGGGGTGGGCTACTGTAGAGGTCACTGTTAAAGGGACGGGCTGCTGTAGAGGTCACTGTTAAAGGGGCGGGCCGCTGTAGAGGCCACTGTTAAAGGGGCTGGCCGCTGTAGAGGTCACTGTTAAAGGGGCGGGCACTGTAGAGGTAACTCTCGATATCTTTTAACGACACACACACACAAACAGTAAATGAAATAAATTAAATATACCCGGGCGAAGCCGGGTCCTTCAGCTAGTAAGTTATATTTATGGTAAACGGAATACGCCTTTAACAGTGTCATCCACAGTGCTCTGCCCCTTTAAAGCTGAACTACAGCAGTGAACTGGCTGGGTTGTTATGGAAACCTGGTGTGAATGTGTATGTATTTGTAAGCTAAGGGCCCGCGAGCTTCTATTGGCTGACAAGGGTCATGTGACCAGGCTTCTATTGGCTAATGCATTTTTTGGGAATATCTCAGGAACGGTACGTCCTGGAATGCTGAGACCTGTTCTAAAACCTTCCCGGACACCTGATGTACCTGTGTGCCAAATTTCGTGATTGTAGCTGCAACGGTGCAGATTCCTGTAGCGGACATACACACACACATACATACACACATTCATACATACACTCAGCTTTACATATTACATATGCTTTTATTATGTTTGTGTGTGTATATATATATATATATATATATATATATATATATACAGTACAGACCAAAAGTTTGGACACACCTTCTCATTCAAAGAGTTTTTCTGTATTTTCATGACTATGAAAATTGTAGATTCACACTGAAGGCATCAAAACTATGAATTAACACATGTGGAATTATATACTTAACAAAAAAGTGTGAAACAACCGAAAATATGTCTTATATTCTAGGTTCTTCAAAGTAGCCACCTTTTGCTTTGATTACTGCTTTGCACACTCTTGGCATTCTCTTGATGAGCTTCAAGAGGTAGTCACCTGAAATGGTATTCCAACAGTCTTGAAGGAGTTCCCAGAGATGCTTAGCATCTTAGAGATGCTATTGTTGGCCCTTTTGCCTTCACTCTACGGTCCAGCTCACCTCAAACCATCTCGATTGGGTTTAAGTCTGGTGACTGTGGAGGCCAGGTTATCTGGTGTAGCACCCCATCACTCTCCTTCTTGGTCAAATAGCCCTCACACAGCCTGGAGGTGTGTTTGGGGTCATTGTCCTGTTGATAAATAAATGATAGTCCAACTAAACGCAAACCAGATGGAATAGCATGCCGCTGCAAGATGCTGTGGTAGCCATGCTGGTTCAGTATGCCTTCAATTTTGAATAAATCCCCAACAGTGTCACCAGCAAAGCACCCCCACACCATCACACCTCCTCCTCCATGCTTCACGGTGGGAACCAGGCATGTAGAGTCCATCTGTTCACCTTTTCTGCGTCGCACAAAGACACGGTGGTTGGAATCAAAGATCTCAAATTTGGACTCATCAGACCAAAGCACAGATTTCCACTGGTCTAATGTCCATTCCTTGTGTTCTTTAGCCCAAACAAGTCTCTTCTGCTTGTTGCCTGTCCTTAGCAGTGGTTTCCTAGCAGCTATTTTACCTTGAAGGCCTGCTGCACACAGTCTCCTCTTAACAGTTGTTGTAGAGATGTGTCTGCTGCTAGAACTCTGTGTGGCATTGACCTGGTCTCTAATCTGAGCTGCTGTTAACCTGCGATTTCTGAGGCTGGTGACTCGGATGAACTTACCCTCCGCAGCAGAGGTGACTCTTGGTCTTTCTTTTCTTGGGGCGGTCCTCATGTGAGCCAGTTTCTTTGTAGCGCTTGATGTTTTTTGCGACTGCACTTGGGGACACTTTCAAAGTTTTCCCAATTTTTCGGACGGACTGACGGACCTTAATTTCTTAAAGTAATGATGGCCACTCGTTTTTCTTTACTTAGCTGCTTTTTTTCTTGCCATAATACAAATTCTAACGTCTATTCGGTAGGACTATCAGCTGTGTATCCACCTGACTTCTGCCCAACACAACTCATGGTCCCAACCCCATTTATAGGGCAAGAAATCCCACTTATTAAACCTGACAGGGCACACCTGTGAAGTGAAAACCATTTCAGGTGACTACCTCTTGAAGCTCATCAAGAGAATGCCAAGAGTGTGCAAAGCAGTAATCAAAGCAAAAGGTGGCTACTTTGAAGAACCTAGAATATAAGACATATTTTCAGTTGTTTCACACTTTTTTGTTAAGTATATAATTCCACATGTGTTAATTCATAGTTTTGATGCCTTCAGTGTGAATCATACATATCTGATACATACATATCTGTGTGAGTATATATAATAACCGGGCTTTTGCAACTTTTTGGGCTTATTTGTTCAAAAATTTAGATTTTTTTTTTGGCATTTTTTTTTCACCACTCACTCCAGTTAATGAGAAATTGGGTTTAATATGTTAATGGGTTTAACTCCAGATGTGTCACTGTAACATTTTAAAAAGTCACAATTTCACTATAGTAGTGAACAAACAAACACACAAACAAAAAAACGAGTAGCATGTGTAGACAGTGTTTCCTGGTAATAAAATAATTTGGTCTCCCTTTCAGCAGAAGGAAAACATTCCTCTATTTTGCTTTGACTGCAATAGTCTAAAAGCATGTCTATCCAGTAATCATCAGACTGATTCATGTGAATGATACACCTTTCAGTGCGTAAGCAAGCAAGCATACAGTTTGATATTCTGGCCAGCGTGTCCGAGGACCCAGTTATTTCTGGCTCCGCCCCCCCCACTGAGATGATTGGTCATTGTGGCCGGTGTTGTCATCCTTATCATCTTTATCCTCCTCCATGGGACTTTTTCCTTGTGGCCCCCAAACAGCTACAGGGCAGCCAGCAGGATGCATAGGCTGTTCTTCTTCCGCCGTCATCCATTGTTGTATCAGTGTGAGACTCGGTTCTAAGATAAATATCAGGGGAATCACATCGTTTCTGCCACAGTTGTCCCTACTGACAAATTTAGTGGTTTCTTCGAGGGGTTCAGTATGTGAGAGGCGTTTCTGATGAGCTGTCACTACCTGAACTTGAAACAACACATGTTCCCTGCTGAGGTGGTCTGGTGCATGATGAAATTATTCACCACTTTCCACAGTTCGTTCAGACACTCTAGCATCTGCAAAGTGGAATTCAAGTGAGTTGCAACATCACAGATTAAGTGGTGTAAAGGCAGACCGTTCTGTCACTGCAAGTCCAGGAGGGCGTTCACTGCCATTTAAGAATGGTTGAAATGCGAGGACAGTGTATTTAAAAAAAACAAAACGTGTGACTAGGCTTATCACATGCGCCAAGCAGCGTGGCCTCGATGTTCCTGTCATTGTTGCTTACCACCTTGCTCAGTTGGAGTTGGCAGAAAGACAGCCAGCGGAATGTTTGCTGCTTGATGTACGTTAGCAAGTGATCACTGTTGTGGCTACTAACACCGCATGGCAACACTTCACTTCATGTGATAACATGGAAGGGGAGTGGGAGCAATGCTATGCTCTGGTGCTGTTTGGGAGGGGAGGATGTACATGGAGGAGGAGGGGGATTAGTGGCTGGTATGGGAGCCAGACTGACACAAGCATGGAGGTATCAATAGGACTTGGCCTTGTTGCTGCTGCGGTGCCTTGCCACGGAAAACATTGACTCAGTAGGCTGTGAAAGACATGTACTGTCCCAGCTGCTATGGGGCCCCTAGGGGAAGGTGAAAGGCCCCTAGGCTAAGATGAAAGGCCCACCCCCTAATTACATTTAATACACCCTCCCGTCCATAGTCTCAGACATCAGGGCAGTTCAGAGGCTTAGAAAGCTAAAGGACCTGTGATGACATCACAGGTCCTGCACCATCTAGTAAAGGAACTGCACAGAGAATTGTGTAGTTCCTAGATTAGGAAGGCGCTGCTGCCAAGATCTGTGATGACATCATCATCAGGGGTCCTGCACCTTCTAGTAAAGGAACTTCACAGTTTAGGAAGGTGCAGCTGCCAGAACCTGTGATGACATCACAGTTCCTTCAACCTCTGATGGAATGGAGAAGAACTGCAAGAGAAGCTTTCCATTGAGTCTTGAATGGAGTGGGTAAAAGGAGGTGCTCCCCTTTTCTCATGTGCTCCTTTTTTTTTTTTTTACTCAGAAGAAGTGCCACATTATACATTATATCTGAGAAGTACCTGGTATTTCACTCATATATAATACTGAAGACAGGGGCGTACATAGAAATCATTGGGCCCCATAGCAAGAATCTGAACTGGGCCCCCTAACTCCGGCCAGTACCCACCCCTAGCCCATCCCACCTCCTGCACTGGCTCCTCCCCGGCCACACCCCATTTGCTGCAAAGGGGACGATGTAGGAACAAAACCTGTAAAACAGTGGAGGAATTACTTTTTTTTTCCCCAATTCCTCTCCATTTGGAATTTTTTTCCACTTCCCACTACATTGTATGTCATATTAAATGGTGGAAGCCACCAAGACTCTCCTGCCAGATCTGGGGCGATACAAGTACAGATAATGTTATCACCTGCAGTCCTATGTAACACCACAGATAACACTACGGCTGATAATGTAGTAGTGTTAACTGAAGTCCTATGTAAAACCACAGATAACACTAGTGCTGATAATGTAGTGTTAACTGCAGTCCTATGTAAAACCACAGATAACACTAGTGCTGATAATGTAGTAGTGTTATCTGCAGTCCTATGTAAAACCACAGATAACACTAGTGCTGATAATATGTTAGTGTTAAGGCCCTTTTAGACGGGCCGATTATTCTCCCTGCCCGAGCGCCGATCAGCGATATCGGCGCTCGGGCAGGGAGCCTTTACACGGCCCGACGAATTGAGCGCCGGGCCGCACGAGTGATCGCTGTATCGCTCGTGTGGCCGGGAAGCTCCATACTGTCAGGCGCACATCGCCTGTTTACACAGGGCGATGTGCGCCCGACAGATTGGATCTTTTGGTTTCTACAAAAGATCCAATCAGCCGACGAACGAGCGTTTTGCTCGTTCGTCGGCTGATTAGGGCCACTTTTACACGGGCCGATTATCGGCACTAGCGTTCCTAGGAACGATTTTTCGGCCGATAATCGGCCCGTGTAAAAGGACCTTTACCTGCAGTCCTATGTACAACCACACATAACACTAGTGTAGATCATGTGGTAATGTTACCTGCAGTCCTATGTAAAACCACAGATAACACTAGTGCGTATAATGTAGTAGTGTTACCTGCAGTCCTATGTAAAACCACAGATAACACTAGTGTAGATCATGTGGTAGTGTTACCTGCAGTTCTATGTAAATCCACAGATAACACTAGTGTAGATCATGTGGTAGTGTTACCTGCAGTCCTATGTAAAACCACAGATAACGCTAGTGTAGATCATGTTGCAGTGTTACCTTCGTCCTTAGTGTGCCTCCCTGTGCCTCTCCCACGGACTCCATGCTGGTGGTGCTGTCTCCTCTTCCGTCTTCTGCTTCTTGCCTGCACAGAACGTCCTGATGCAGCTGCATCAAAACATAGGAACACTGTGGGCATGGTGATGGTGACAGACACACACAGGGGGGCAGGGACACAGGTACACACACACAGGGGGACAGGGGGATATTGGGGCAGGGACACACACAGGGACAGGGACACAGGGACAGACACACAGGGGGGCAGACACACAGGGGGACAGATACCCAGGGACAGACACACACACAGGGACAGGGACAGACACACACAGCGGCAGGGACACACAGAGACAAGGATACACACAGGGACAGATAGAAACATAGAAGATTGACAGCAGATACACATATGGACACACATGGACACACACACAGGGACAGGGACACACAGCTAGGCCTCACCAAACTCCAGCCTGGCTCCTTTCCATACAGCAATACATCTCTCTGCTCCTCAGGCTCCTCCCCATTGGTGACATGGTCGGATGGGTCGGATGATGTCAGAAAGGTCCTTTAGCCCACAGCAACTTCTATCCCTGGACTGCAGGGGTGAGTGGACCTAAGGGGAAGGGGGGGGGTGATGGTGGAGCGGGTGCTGAGCATAAGAAGGGAACACAAGTGGGCAGAACGCAGGTTACCTCAATGCCCCAAGGTCAGGGGCTGGCTGGCAAATTTTAGCCTGGGTGGCAAGCACACAGCACTGGCCCATGTGTAGCGGCCCACCCTTAACCTGTTTAACTCCGCCTACCATAAAGCCGGTATAGGTAAATGGGCTTTAAATGGTTAAAAGGCGGCAGATTTACCAACCCCTGAGCTGAAGAGACTCCATTGAGTACAATAGAGTCTGCTCAGGATGCTGCTCCTTTACCGAACAAAAAAGTCTTGCATGCAGAACTTTTCTGCCCGGTCTTTTTAACAGAATCTGTGACCCAAGCGCAAATGTGAATGGATAGTATTAGACGTATAGCATCAGATGTATGTTTAACACACAAATACAGAGCAAGATCACTACATACACACAGCACCAGAACCAAACCTAGAGGTCAAACACAGCACCAGAACCAAGTTCACTGCATGAATACAGCACCAGAACCAAACCCATAAGTCAAAAACAGCACCAGAACCAAGTTCTCTACATAAATATAGCACCAGAGCCAAGTTCTCTACATAAATACAGCACCAGAACCAGGTTCTCTACATAAATACATCACCCGAACCAAGTTCTCTACATGAATACAGCACCAGAGCCAAGTTCTCTACATAAATACAGCACCAGAACCAAACCTAGAAGTCAAACACAGCACCAGAACCAAGTTCACTGCATGAATACAACACCAGAACCAGGCCCATACGTCAAATACAGCAACAAAATCAACAAGAAATATAGCACCATAACTAAACCCATAAGTCAAATACAGCACCAGAACCTAGTTGAATACATAAATACAGCACCAAAACCAAGTTCTCTACACAAATACATCAGCAGAACCAAGTTCTCTACATAAATACAGCACCAGAACCAATTTCTCTACATAAATACATCACCATAACCAAGTTCTCTACATAAATACATCACCAGAACCAAGTTCTCTACATAAATACATCACCGGAAACAAGTTCTCTACATAAATACAGCACCAGAACCAAGTTCAATACATAAATACATCACCAGAACGAATTTCTCTACATAAATACATCACCAGAACCAAGTTCTCTACATAAATACAGCACCAGAACCAAGTTCTCTACATAACTACAGCACCAGAACCAAGTTCAATACATAAATACAGAACCAGAACCAAGTTCTCTACATAAATACAGCACCAGAACCAAGTTCTCTACATAAATACAGCACCAGAACCAAGTTCAATACATAAATACAGAACCAGAACCAAGTTCTCTACATAAATACAGCACCAGAACCAAGTTCAATACATAAATACAGAACCAGAACCAAGTTCTCTACATAAATACAGCACCAGAACCAAGTTCTCTACATAAATACAGCACCAGAACCAAGTTCAATACATAAATACAGAACCAGAACCAAGTTCTCTACATAAATACAGCACCAGAACCAAGTTCAATACATAAATACATTACCAGATTTTAAAGGTTTAGTACAGATACCATCTGAGTAGTCAGGTCAGCCCTCGCCATATGAAACTACAGCTCCCAGTATGGCCTGAACAAGTGTAAAGGGATGCTGGGAGTTGTTGCGCAAAACAGCATGCTACCACCCATCATCAGCTGCAGATCATCCAGGTGACTACAGCTCCCATCATACACAGTCAGTAGCATAATAATAATTTCCATTTAGTGACTTACAGGTGACGTCTCTTCCTGAGTTCTTCCCCATCTGGTTCAGACCACCATGACGACTCATCCCATCCACAATGCAGCTTTGCAGATTTTGCTGAGAAGATGTCTTCAGCTTCACGCTTTACCAACACATTGGCACCCTGCATACTGACACAAACTCATCTTAGTGCCACATTCTGTGCCCTGAATATAACAGCAGCATTAGTGCCACATGCTCTGTGCCCTCTGCATATAGTGCCACACACTCTGTGCCCTCTGTATATAGTTCCACATACTCTGTGCCCTCTGTATATAGTGCCACATACTCTGTGCCCTCTGTATACAGTGTCATATGCCCTGTGCCCTCTATATATAGTGCCACATACTCTGTGCCCTCTGTATACAGTGCCATATGCCCTCTGTATATAATGCCACATGCTCTGTGCCCTCTGTATATAGTGCCACACACTCTGTGCCCTCTGTATATAGTGCCACATGCTCTGTGCCCTCTGTATATAGTGCCACATACTCTGTGCCCTCTGTATATAGTGTCATATGCCCTGTGCCCTCTATATATAGTGCCACATACTCTGTGCCCTCTGTATACAGTGCCATATGCCCTTTATCCTCTGTATATAGTGCCACATGCTCTGTGTCCTCTGTTTATAGTGCCACATGCTCTGTGCCCTCTGTATATAGTGTCATATGCCCTGTGCCCTCTGTTTATAGTGCCACACACAGTTCCCCTAATGCTAGTGCCACATGCTTGGTGCCCCTTATAAAACGTGCCTCTTATATGTGCCCCTTTGTGTATAGTGCCCCTTCAGTGTGCCCCCTTTATGTATTTTGCCTCTTGCAGTATATGTGCCCATTTGTCTATAGTGACCCTTCAGTGTGCCCTCTGAATACAGCGTACACACACTGTATTATAATACTCGGTAAAAGCTAGATTGCAGTGGGTGAGACGTCACTGGCTACAAGTTGCTAACGGTCACATGACAAGCTAGATGCAGTGGGTATATAGAGTATATACAGCAGTGCATATAATATATATCTATACACACTGCATCTATTATACCTCGTACCTCACATATCAGTATACGGCTGTATATACTATATATCTGTACACACTGCATGTATTATGCCTCATACCTCACTTATCAGTACACTGCTGTATATACTATATATCTGTACACACTGCATCTATTATACCTCATACCTCACATATCAGTACACTGCTGTATATACTATATATCTGTACACACTGCATGTATTATACTTCATACCTCACATATCAGTACACTGCTGTATATACTATATATCTGTACACACTGCATCTATTATACATCATACCTCACATATCAGTACACTGCTGTATATACTATATATGTACACACTGCATGTATTATACTTCATACCTCACATATCAGTACACTGCTGTATATATATCTGTACACACTGCATCTATACTTTTATAATACATGCAGTATATACAGATATATAGCATATACAGCAGTATACTGATATGTGAACTACGACGTATATTAGATGCAGTGTGTACAGATATATAGCATATACAGCAGTGTACTGATATGTGAGGTATAATAGATATAGTGTGTACAGATATATAGTATATACAGGAGTGTACTGATATGTGAGGTATGAGGTATAATAGATGTAGTGTGTACAGATATATAGTATATACAGGAGTGTACTGATATGTGAGGTACGAGGTATAATAGATATAGTGTGTACAGATATATAGTATATACAGCAGTGTACTGATATGTGAGGTATGAAGTATAATAGATGCAGTGTGTACAGATATATAGTATATACGGCAGTGTACTGATAAGTGAGGTATGATGTATATTAGATGCAGTGTGTACAGATATATAATATATACAACAGTGTACTGATATGTGAGGTGTGATGTATAAATTACACCTTGTATCTCACATGAGTACACTGCGTTGTATACTATATACCTGTAGACACTGCATGCATTATACCTCGTACCTCACATATCAGTACACTGCTGTATATACTATATACGTTTACCCACTGCATCTATTATACCTTCTACCTGACATATCAGTACTCTGTGTGTATATGTCAGATGTAAAAAATGCAGTGTGTAGAGATATATGTGGACAGTCATATATTATGGTCACTGTGTTAGAGTTAAGGGCCAGTATTGGGGTTAGGGGTCAGTATTGGGGTTAGGGGTCAGTATTAGGGATAGGCGTAGTATTAGCATAAAGCTACATTCAGACGACCGAAAGTGTTTTGCAGTCCCCAAATTGTGGATCCGCAAAACACAAATACTGGCCTTGTGCGTTCCACATTTTGCGGAACACAGTGCCAGCCCTATATAGAAATGCCTATTCTTGCGGAGAAGAATACGACATATGCTTTATATTTTTTGGGGGGAACGGAACTACGTATGTGGACAGTACATGGTGTGGTGTCCGCATCTTTTGCGGCCCCATTGAAATGAATGGGTCCGCACCCGTTCGGCAAAATTGCGGAACAGATTCAGACTTAGAAATATGGTCGTCTGAATACGGTTGTCTGAATGCACCCTTAGGGCCAGTATTAGAATTAGGGTCAGTATCAGTTAGGGGCCAGTACTGGGGTTAGAGGCAGCGTTAGGGTACATTCAAACAACCGTATTTCCATTCACTTCAAAGGGGTCGCAAATCCTAAGTTCCGTTCCGCAAGCCCCGCAAAAAAAAGATAGAGTATGTCCTATCCTTGACCGCAATCGCAGACAAGAACAGGCATTTCTATCATAGGGCTGGGCATGTGTGTTCCACAAAATGTGGAATGCACACGGCCAGTATCCGTGTTTTGTGGATCCGCAATTTGTGGACCTCAAAACACATATGGTCATGTGAATGTAGCCTCAGGGTTAGGGGTCAGTAGTAGGGTTAGGGGTCTGTATGGCATAGTATTAGAGATAGGGAAAGTATTAGGGGTCAGTATTAGGGTTAGCAGTCAATATTAGGGTTAGGGACAGGATTAGGTGTCAATATTAGGGTTAGGGGTCCAGGGTTACAGGTCAGTACTAGGGTAGGGGTCAGGGGCCAGTATTAGAGGTCAGGGGCCAGTACTAGGGTTAGGCTACTTTCACACTTGCGTCAGCAGGATCCGTTTGTGAGATCCGTCACAGGCTCTCACAAACGGTCCTGAACTGATCAGTTTTTCCTTAATGCATTCTGAATGGAAAAGGATCCGTTCAAAATGCATCAGTTTGCCTCCGTTCCGTCTCCATTCCGCTCTGACAGCGTTTTGGTGTCCGCTTGACTGAGCGGAATGGAAACAGATCCGTCATGACTACAATGTAAGTCAATGGGAACGGATCCGTTTACTCATGCACAATAGTAAACGGATCCGTCCCCCACTGACTTTCAATGGAGTTCTGAACGGATCCGTCTCTGCTATGTAAAATATAATACAAACGGATCCATTCAGAGACGGATCCGTTTATGAGAGCCTGGACGGATCTCACAAACGGATCCTGCTGACGCAAGTGTGAAAGTAGCCTTAGGGGTGCGACAACGGCCAGTATTAGGGGTCAGTACTAGGGGGTAAGGGGCTATTATCAGGGTTAGGGGGTCCAAGGTTAGAGGTCAGTACTAGGGTAGGGGTCAGGGGCCAAAATAAGTGGTCAGCGGCCAGTACTAGAGGTCAGGGCCCAGTACTAGGATTAAGGGTCAGGCAGGGCCAGTATTAGGGGTCAGGGGCCTATATTAGGGTTATGAGTTAATGCAGGTCAGTATTAGAGGTCAGGGGCCAGTACTAGGGTTAGGGGTCAGGCAGGGTCAGTATTAGGGGTCAGGGGCCAGTATTAGGGTCAGGGGTAAGGCAGGGTGGTCAGTACTAGGTGGGCAGGGGCCAGTATGACGTCATCGCGCCGCCTACATCACATTAGTGCGCCGGCCACCGGGAGTAGCGGAGCAGGGAACCAGAGGTTCCCTGCTCCGCCTGCGCTGGCTGCTACTGGCACAATTGTATCTGCATCTAGTGGATGCAGATACAATTGAGTTCAGGAGCCATGGCGGCCCTGACATACACCGGCCCGGGGGGCATCTGCCCTCCTGCCCCCCGGCCCAGCCCGCCCCTGCCCAAGGTAATGAGTTAATTATGAATAACCTGCCTGTTGTGCAGAGTATATGTAGGGGGCGGGGCCTTTCTTGCCCTCCGGGCCCCCTTGTGCTGTGGGACCCATAGCAGCTGCGTGATCTGCCTATATTGGCAGTATGCCACTGACTGTAGACAACTACAACCCCCAATACCTCACATACTTCACACAGTGACCATAATGTATAACTGTCCACATATATATGTATACACTGCCTCTATTATACCTTTCACATCAGTACTCTCCTGTATATACTATAATATATATATATATATATATATATATATATATATATTGTACCAGGTATAGTAGATTGTGTGTACAGATATATAGTATACTAGCAGAAGGACCCGGCTTTGATTGGGTATATTTCATCTATTTCATTTAATGTTTCTGTGTGTCGTTGCAGAGATAAAGTCACCCTCCCACCCACCCCTGCAGCTGACAGGAGTTGATTTTTACCTTTATTTTTCCAATCCCCATTGGCTGCTGAGTGGGAGGGGGCGTGACCTCACCAGGTCGGGGGCGTGGTTTAGCGGGACCTTGGGGGAGGGGGTGCTTTTCAGTCCTTTTTTTGAGGGTGGCCTGAATAACATGTCAATGCCATGGTAATTTATGAGGAAACACAGTGGGTAGCAGTGGAAGAAAACATAATTTATTACTACTGAATGGTCTTAGTCTAAAATTAGTCTAAAACATAAGTTGTATTTATGGTAACTGGAATACCCCTTTAACAGTGTCATTCACAGCGCTCTGTCCCTTTAAAGCAGTGAAGAGAAATGGCTGGGTTGTTATGGATACCTGTGCCTGTGGAGAGTATGGCAGTTGGGAGTTGGCCAGTTTCCTGCTAAGATGTGCTGTGTTGGTTTGTCTGTTATGTGTACCTAACCTCTGCCTGTTCTCTGTTCTGCCCCTGAGCTGCCGACTACCTGTTTATTGGATTGCATGTACTCTGCCTGATTCCTCAGTGCCCTGCACAGGTGGCTGTTGGCCCCCATGGGTCAGCAGTCACTTGAACCAAGACTACTCTAAGTGGCCTGGTGGATCCCCTGCACAAAGTTCAGATCCCTGTATAGGGATTAAAGGCTGAAAACCAGGAGACTGCCAGGATAATGCCCTTAGGATTAGCCAAAGACAAATTTGTTCAAGTGACACAGTGGATCCACTCCAACTTCATTATAATTATATCTTCCATACATTGAAAATAATAAGCATATTCATGTTATTGTCACTCATATGCATGTATTCTTGCTGAAAATCAATGCTGAACTCCTACCCACCCCCTACCAGCAAAAGTTAATTGCTCTTATATTTTCCTAATGACCCTCCCCTGCTCCTCCTCCTGTCACCTGCCAGGCAGACGGGAAGTGCTGCTAATTGGTGGTGCTGGGCATCTTTAATAAGCAGTGACGGGAGCCAAGGTGAGAGGTCCTGTCTGGGAACAAACGCCTTTCTCCTCTAACTAATGATTTAATTCATTTCCCTATGTGCCTCTTCTGCTAGTTTCCAGCCCCTCCCGGACCTAATTCCTAGACAAGCATGCAGCTGAATGCTGCCTGACAGAGGATCTTTAAGCAGCTCAAAGTATGTGCTTTTCAGCTGTGATGCCATAGCCAAACTTCACACTTCCTTTTTTTTATCATTATCACATTCTTTATTGGTTTTTTATCACATAATGTCACACTGAAAATGTTAAAATAGTTTTGGCATATCTTGAGGCTGACAAAACCTTGCAAATTTTTTCACTGGGTACTAGCAGCTAAATGAACCTGCCAAAAGTCATACACCAACTATCTATCTATCTATCTATCTATCTATCTATCTATCTATCTATCGTCACTTATTATATTTATGTACTGAATAGCACTGTATAAGGCAACCAAATGGTTAACAACTTGGCAGACTATTTAGGTTACCAGGGCGATGGACCTGGTCTGTCCCCTGGCAGGTTAGTAGAGTGAGTGTTAATTTATCAGAACAAAAGAAAAGACCTACATGTGTAAGCTGAGAGCTAGGCCCAAGTTCAGAAAACATCCGTCTCTAAGACTTCAACTGCCAAAGAAGCAACTCTATTACCAGAGGACCTCACAAGAGACCAATCTTCTTAGAACTTAGATCTCCAGAACCATCCAAGCCATGGAAGCTTCAGACAGGATGGTATTCCCTTGTTTATGGCAGAAAGCCTTTGCTGCTGAGGAAAGGATTATTGCCACCGGCATCTACCACACTTTGAGACGGACTGCTCATCGTTATATTGGGATGATAGCAAAGAGTTTGGAATCAGACTCAGGAAGTTCTACAACTACCATCATTGTTGTTACCTCTACAGTATTACTAAGAGAAGATTGCACATTGATATTCTTTGGAACAGTGCTTTTGATGCTATACGTTGCTCCAAGGCAGGAGCTCCAATACCAGGGTGGGTCCGAGAGAAGAAGAGTGTGGTAGATGCCGGTGGCAATAATCCTTTCCTCAGCAGCAAAGGCTTTCTGCCATAAACAAGGGAATACCATGCTGTCTGAAGCTTCCATGGCCTGGATGGTTCTGGAGATCTAAGTTCTAAGATGATTGGTCTCTTGTGGGGTCCTCTGGTAATAGAGTTGCTTCTTTGGCAGTTGAAGTCTTAGAGACAGATGTTCTCTGAACTGGGGCCTAGCTCTCAGCACCCTCCATTCACTGTGCATAGTCCAGAGAGTTCCAAACTGAAGATTACCATCATTTTCTCTTATGGTGTCCATACACAGTCAATATCTGTCAGGAAGCTGCTCTTTATGCTTACAATTAGCTCTCCTGACTCCCCCATACACATATACATATATGTGTTTTTAATGGAGATAAAGACATCTCTGGTGGTGGATTATCTCCCAGGAAAATTATATGATTGGGAAATAAAATTCAACACTCTCGATCCTTCTGACTCACCTGCAATATCATTTGTCGGGAAAGAGTCAAGAGCTTCACAAACACATTATATTATTGTGGTAGGTTCAGCCAAAAGTACTCTAATGTGTATGGGGGCCTCTAGAAATGAATGGACTAATCACCTTCTAGGGTGCACGTGTGGGTTTTCTAGTGGGCAAATAAAAAAAGTATAGAAAGCATAGGGAATAAACTGTGAGGGGCAGGGAGAAAAAGGTTAATAAGGAAATATGTGTTTCTTTGCATGCAAGGTATATTTCATGTGAGATCATGCTACCACTCTGACGCTGTCCCTGCTGATTAGACAGTGTCAAAGTAATGAAGATGACTACCTCAGGTGAAGACTCATGATACGGTAGCTGCCCCTTGACAAATCACTAATAAATTACATACAAACATATAGGCCACTAGAGGTAATGGAGACAATACGGCAGGGTGAGCAGACAATTTTGAGTGTAGTTTGTGGTTCTGGTTTTTGGACAACCATCTGCTCAGCCAACAACTGATAGAGATAGCACTATTATATTTGCTGACAAAGGCTGCATAACTGACCGGGTTCTTTCATAGCTACATAGGTTGAAAATAGACACAGATCCATCAAGACCAACCTTTTCCATTTACGGTAATAATACAACATTAATTGTTAGACTAATTATAACCATCACTGCCATTTGCTATTAGGTAAGCATCTACTTTAGATGCTGACAAAGTATCTACCATTACTTCCTCTTGGGGAGAACTTTTCATGGTTTGACTGCTCTAGCTGTAAAGAACCCTTTCCTGTATTGATGGCTAAATCACCTCTTCTCCACATCCATATTTCAGTGCCAACCAAACTGATATCTATCATGTGTCATACATATAACTGTTTGATTGTAGTTGAACAATGATCATTTTATTGTGTAGATGGTTCAATGGTTGACCACAGGTCCAGTTTAGTGGCTTCAGACTTTTCAGTAAATTTGTTTTGAATGTTAAAAAACCCAAGCCTCATAATGTGAAAAAAGTAGTCAGAGTCATGAAAATAACATGGGCCAAGATGTCCTCTTCTGGGTGGGTAGGAGCAGGGGCATAACTACCATAGAGGCAGACCATGCGACTGCTATGGGGCCCAGGGCAAGAGGGGGCCCAATTGGGATTATCTCCTCTTCTACTGGGGGTGAAAACTGGGTAAGGACTCTACCCTCTAAAGAAACAACTTTTAGCAAATAAGGCAGGGGAAAAAATGGCCCAAGGGTCATTGAAAGGGGTTTAGGCAGAAACACTTATGTCCTGTGTGTGGGCCTGGTTTGATCCTTGCTATGGGGCCCTTACTTCTCTATGTACGCCACTGGGTAGGAGTATGTTGGTGTCAAGCAGTAATTGAAAGTCATATCATTTTTATATTTGCCATTGGTTTCCGTGTCCTCAGTGTAAGCCACCTGTAAAGCATTGGTAACATTGGAAGGCAGTAGAGCCCTTACTATTACACCACAACACAGATAGATGCTTCATCTTCATCTTGTCAGGCTTGTCTGAATCTCTTTCCATCCTCTACTTTCTTTATGTGTGGTGGTCACTCTTATCTGTCACTGTCTTTTTTTCTGCGCGCTGCATTGAAAGACTGTGACTTTGCAGTGACATAGCCCTCAGATCAGAGAAGTGTTCCTGCATTTCTTATCAGTAATCAACATGCGCATATTGAGTTACAGACTCCTTGTTTGAGATACCAGAGCAGCCACAGTGAATTTCCCCATTACACAATATTCTTCTTCCCAGTCTCCAATTATTCAATCCTTTGTTGTGGCTAAAGGGTTAAGTGCTCCTGTTATGCTAAATATATTAATGAAGGTCATGTCTTTTCTTTGGCATGACTTATTCTGTGCATTTTCTTTCATGGACCCATTGATCTTCATTACCCATTGATTTTTATAAATCAATGCATTATAAAGCAATGCATGCTCATACAGCTTCACTATGGAACAAGAGTCCGGAAAATCCTCAGGTTGCAACCTGTCCTAATAACCTGGATATTTTCATTGCTGGCTCGAATATTGTTGGTAGAGAATGAAAAACATTTCTATCCCAGTCACAGTTTTCACTAAGCCTGTGTCGCTGTCTTAAATCATTGCAGGGAAAATGAATTTTTTTGAATTAATAATTAGACACAATTCTTGCGGACTAAGCTTTTCAATTTCATCGGTGCAGAAATGCTATTGTGTAGAATGTTTGATCCTGGCCTGACCCAAAATATCAGCATCATCAGGAAAAGTTTCACCGACTCTATTTCTGTAGGGTCAAACTGGTTTTATTGTACATGGGAGGATTTGAGTTTAGTATATTGACTTCTATAGTATGGTTTCTACCTTTTAGAAGCTAGTGCCTGTTATTTCCATGACATCTTTTCCCACATGTGTAAATATGGGTTACTCTGAATTGCAAAATAACTGAAAATAATGCACTAACACAAAAGATGGAAACATTATATATGGACTAAGCCCTCATTCTGATATAAAATCTGAGACTTTCAGCCAATATATTTTGATCAAAACACATCTGTGCCCGCCTACAAGCACCAAGATGGTCTCAGTCAGGCAGGTCCTACTCTAAACCTATCTATACCGTTGGGCATCTACATTCAGGAGAGCAGACCCTGCAGCACACTATATGTCTCAGTCCTGCCTGACTGAGACCATTGTAGCGCAGGTAGGTGGGCACAGATGTGTTTTGATCAAAATATATTGGCTGAGAGTTGACATCTATTGTGTTAGTGCATTATTTTCTGTGATTTTTTTGTTATAAATATAGCCATGCACATCCATATATTCATTTATAACATTTTTGATCAAAATTGTCTATGACTAGAGATGAGCGAGCACTAAAATGCTCGGGTGCTCGTTATTCGAGTCGAATTTTTCCCGATGCTCGGGTGCTCGTTTCGAATAACAAACCCCATTGAAGTCAATGGGAGTCTCGAGCATTTTTGCAGGGGACCAAAGCTCTGCACAGGGAAGGTTGCGTGAAAACCTGGAAACCTCAGAAAATGATGGAAACACCACGGAAATGGACAGGAAACAGCAGTGGCAGCATGCATGGATGCCTCTGAGGCTGCCTAATCGTAGCATTACGCCAAATTCTGGGCAACAACCTGGTGGTGACCCTCAAGACAATTGTGCTGACCCAGACCAAGATGGGCAAGGCACATGCCCATCACATGTTAGTAAAGCACCCAACTAGGTGCAACGAAGGTCCATCACCGCCTGCGGGTGACACCACTGCCCATGCTGGCACTGCTGTCCTTTCCCCCGCCCCAGGACGCAGGCATAAGCGTCTCCCTCCCCGCACCCACCCAGTAGTCCACAGCGTACACAAAGTTCTCCCAGCACAGTGCCCAGCTCTCCCCATCCCAGACGGGCAAATACGCACCCCCCACCCTGTCCATGGCAGACACAAAGACCTCCAAGCACAGTGCCCAGCTTTCCTAATTCCAGACAGGCTAAGACGCACACTGCACCCACCTATTAGTCTCCACACGTGGGTGGGTGCAGAGCCTTTTAGTGCCCCTCAAGACAATGTTTGTGTGCCAGGGCCTGGTAGTAACCCTCCTTGAAGTTGTGGGGGAGAGGCCGCTGGTGACCCTCAAGACAATTTCGGCCGAAAGTGTAGTGGCGAGCCTCCGAAAAATCGTGGGTGAGAGCCTAGAGGTGACCCTCAGAAACAAATGGTTTAAAAAAGCATGGTGGTGCACCGCTGAATGACAGTCTGTGACAGTCAGTTTACAGCATGGGGGTGAACCCCAGGATGACTTGTTAAGACTGAGATTGCAGTTTACAGCATGGCGGTGAACCCCAGAGTGGCTTGGTTAGACTAAGATAGCAGCTGAACCACCCAAAAATTTAGCCTGATACAGCATGGCGGTGACTACAGTCCAGTGAACAATTCTGTGGAGTGCGGTACAGTAGCTGCAGTCTAGAAAATGTGTTTTTTCTCTCACTTATATATACTACAGTCCAGTGAAAAATTGTGTGGTGTGCGGTACACTAGCCGCAGTCTAGAGAATACGTTTTTTTCTCTCAGATCCATTTAATACAGTCCAGTGAAAAATTCTGTGTTGTGTGGTACACTAGCAGCAGTCTAGAGAATACATTTTTTCTCTGAGATACATTTAATACAGTCCAGTGAAAAATTGTGTGGTGTGCGGTACACTAGCCGCAGTCTAGAGAATACGTTTTTAGCCTCAGATAGTAATTCTACAGTCTACTGAAAACGGTTTTGGCCTCAGATATTAACTGTACAGTTTAGTGAATGCACAAAATGTTGAACCCAAGGGCTAAGGGTCGAGGACGTGGGCGTTCAAGTGATGTAGGGGGGCAGAGGCCGTGGTCCTGGACAGGGTGACACAGTACCTGCTGATGAGGGAGCAGTGGAACGCCGCAGAGGTTCGCTCCCTAGCTTCATCTTGCAACTTACAGGGTCACGTGGTACAGCACTATTGAAACCACAACAGTGCGAACAGGTGATGAATTGGATAGCGGATAATGTGTCCAGTAATTTATCCACCACCCAGTCTTCCACGCAGTCCACCCACACTAGCCAAGGGAGTAGACCTCTGGCTCCTCCTGCTCAATCTCCTTCCCCCCAGCCTGGCCCCCCCATGGAAAATATGGATTCAGATCCGGCATACTCCCAGGAACTCTTTTCAGGACCCATCCCAGAGTCACAAACCACTGCTCAACAGCAACCTGAGCAGTTGCTCTGTCCCGATGCCCAAAATTTCAAACTTTTGCAGTCTGTGGGTGATGAGAGTGTGGACTTAGTGCAAGTCGTGTGTCAAGAGGTGTCGGATGATGATGAGACACGGTTGTCAGACATCATTGTTGTCTGACAACCGCAGTAAGTCCGAGGGGGGGAGCAGAGTGAGGAATCGGAGGAAGAGCTGGTGGATGATGAGGTGACTGACCCGAGCTGGGTTGGTAAGCCTAGTCAAGACAGTGCTTCTGAGGGGGAGCCAAGTGCAGCACCAGAACAGGTTGGAGGAGGCAGTGGGGTGGCCAGAGGGAGAAGCAGGGCCAGAGCAAGTAGATCAGCAACTGTTTCACGGAGTGAAGCTCCCGTGCCGAGGCCTAGATGTTCGCAAGTCTGGAGGTTCTTTAAAGAAAGTGAGGATGACCGACGGACTGTGGTGTGCAACCTGTGCCACACCAGGATCAGCAGGGGAGCCACCACTACCAGCCTAGCCTAACCACTACCAGCATGCGCAGGCATATGAGTGCTAAACACATGACTCAATGGAACCAAGGCCGTTCACCTCCTGTGGGTCACACCACTGCTCCTTCCCCTGTGTCACATGCTGGCTCTGCGAGTCAACCCCCCGCCCAGGATCCCGGCACGAGCACCTCCCACCCTACAACCACCCCTTCACCTCCACGATCCTCCACACCCTCCACCAATGTGTCCCAGCGCAGCGTTCAGCTGTATTTGCATCAGACATTGGAGCGCAAGCGCAAATACAATTCCACCCACCCACATGCACAAGCCCTAAACGTCCACATCTCCAAACTGCTGAGACTGGAGATGCTGCGCTATAGACTGGTAGAGACTGAGGCTTTCCGCAACCTGATGGCGGTGGCTGTCCCTCGGTACTTGGTCCCCAGCCACCACTATTTTTCCCGATGTGCCGTCCCAGCCCTACACCAGCACGTGTCAGAGAACATCATACGTGCCCTGACCAACGCGGTTACTGAGAAGGTCCACCTAACCACGGACACGTGGACAAGTGCTGGCGGGCAGGGACACTATATCTTCCTGACGGCACATTGGGTTAACTTGGTGGAGGCTGAGACCGAGTCCAACCCTGGGGCCGCTCATGTACTGCCCACACCGAGGATTGCGGGGCCTACCTCGGTCACGGTTTCTCAGACTTATTATGCCTCTTCCTCCAACCCCTCCTCCTCCTCCTCCTCCTCCTACTCTCAATTACCATCCATGAGCATGGCGCCTTCAGTCGGTAGCTCTAGGCGCAGCAGCACTACCGTGGGTAAACACCAACAGGCGGTGCTGAAACTGCTGAGCTTAGGTGACAAGAGGCACACCGCCCAATAGCTGTTACAGGGCATCACGGCGCAGACCGATCTTCAGCTGGCGCCGCTGAACCTCAAACCAGGCATGGTTGTGTGTGACAACGGGCGTAACCTGGTGGCGGCTCTGCAACTCGGCAGACTCACACATGTGCCATGCCTGGCCCACGTGTTCAAGCTTGTGGTTCAGCGGTTCCTCAAGACCTACCCCAATTTGTCTGATTTGCTCACCAAGGTGCGACGCATCTGTGCGCATTTCCGCAAGTCAACCACGGATGCTGCCACTCTCAGGGCAGTGCAACGGCGCTTACAACTGACAGCTCACCGACTGTTGTGCGATGTGCCCACGCGATGGAATTCCACATTACACATGTTAGCCAGGGTTTACCAGCACAGCAGAGCGATTGTAGTCAGATGACAACTTCCACGACAACTGGTAGTCAGGTTAGTCAGCTTCCTCAAGTCTACAATGAGGAGTGGACGTGGATGTCTGATATCTGTCATGTGTTAAGCAACTTTGAGGAGTCAACACAGATGGTCAGCGGCGATGCCGCCATTATCAGCGTCACCATCCCGCTGCTTTGTCTGCTGAAAAACTCACTGCTCAGCATGAAGTCAGAGGCTTTGCACTTGTCACAGGAGATGGGGGAAGAAGATACGTTGCTTGATAGCCAGAGCACCCTCAGGTCTGTTTCTCAGCGCGTATTGGAGGAGGGGGAGGAAGAGGAGAAGGAGGATGAGGAGGAAGAGGAGGAGAATGTTGGCAAGACTGAAGAGGGTACCAATGCTCATTCCTTCTTATCTGTTGAGCGCGTATGGGCTGAAGAGGAGGAGTTGGAAGAGGAGGAAATGGAGAGTCAGCCTATTGAGGAGAGGGAATTCTTGCGTGTTGGGACTCTGGCGCACATGGCTGACTTCATGTTAGGCTGCCTTTCCTGTGACCCTCGCGTTAGAAGCATTTTTGCTAACACCGATTACTGGGTGTTCACCCTCCTGGACCCCCGGTACAAGGAGAACTTTTCCACTCTCATTCCTGTAGAGGAAAGGAGTATGAGAGTGAATCAATATCAACAGGCCCTGGTGCACAAGCTGAAACTATCCTTCCCATCTGACACCGCTAGCGGCAGAGGACGTAGTTCTGTGGGCCAACTAGCGGGGGAGAGGAGGCGAGCAGGCAGCTTGTCAAGCACTGGCAGGGGAACACTCTCCAAGGCTTTGCCAGTTTTATGTCACCCCAGCAAGACTATGTCACCCCTCCCCAGTCTAGGCAGAGTTGGGGGGAGCTGTTCAGAAAGATGGTGAGGGAGTACCTAGCTGACCATACCAACGTCCTGCGTGATCACTCTGCTCCATACAACTACTGGGTTGCAAAGCTGGACACGTGGCCTGAACTGGCGCTGTACGCCTTGGAGGTGCTGGCCTGCCCTGCCGCTAGCGTGTTGTCAGAGCGGGTCTTCAGTGCAGCTGGTGGCATCATCACTGATAAGCGTACACGCCTGTCAACTGACAGCGCTGACAGGCTGACGCTTATTAAAATGAATAAAGCCTGGATTTCACCGGAATTCAAATCTCCACCGGGGGAAAGCAGTTCAACATGAAGATTCTTTATGTATCCTCTCCTCTCCTCCTCCTCCTCCTTCTCTTCACACAAAAACGCTGAGCCAACAGGCAATTTTTCTGAGGGCCAACTGGCGCTCTTTACAAACAATGTTTACGCAGGGCCACCTACAGGCCCTCTATCCCAAAAATTTTTTAGGAGCGTCAACTACAGACACTCAAAAACAATTTTTCAGGAGGGTCAACTACAGACACTTCAAAACAAATTTTTGGGAGGCTCACCTACAGCCATTTGACTGCAATCTCAGTCTGACCAAGGCATTGGTGGTGTCACCGCCATGCTGTGTCAGGGTAAATTCTTGGGTGGTTCACCGGCTACCTCAAGTAACTTGGTCAATTGGGGGTGTCACCGCCATGCTGTGTCAGGGTAAATTCTTGGGTGGTTCACCGGCTACCTCAAGTAACTTGATCAATTGGGGGTGTCACCGCCATGCTGTGTCAGGGTAAAATTTTATGTGCTTCACTTGCTACCTCAGTCTAACTTGGTCACTCTGGGTTCACCGCCATGCTGTGTCAGGCTACATGTTTGGTTGGCTCACCTGCTACCTCAACTAACTTGGTCACTTGTTGGTGTCACCACTAGACTGCGGCTACTGTACCGCACACCACATAATTGTTCACTGGACTGTAGTATATATAACTGAGAGAAAAAACTTACTCTTTAGACTGCGGCTACTGTACAGCACACTACAGAATTGTTCACTGCACTGTAGTATATATAAATGAGAGAAAAAAAACGTACTCTTTAGACTGCGGCTACTGTGCCGCACACTACATAATTGTTCACTGGTCTGTAGTATATATAACTGAGAGAAAAAACGTAGTCTTTAGACTATGGCTACTGTACCGCGCACGACAGAATTTTTCACTGCACTGTAGTATATATAACTGAGTGAAAGAACGTAGTCTTTAGACTCCGGCTACTGTACCGCACACGACAGAATTGTTCACTGCACTGTAGTATATATAACTGAGAGAAAAAAACATATTTTCTAGACTCCGGCTACTGTACCGCACACGACAGAATTGTTCACTGCACTGTAGTATATATAACTGAGAGAAAAAACGTAGTCTTTAGACTGCGGCTATTGTACCGCACACCACTCAATTTTTCACTGGACTGTAGTATATATAACTGAGAGAAAAAACGTACTGTTTAGACTGCGTCTACTGTACAGCACACGACAGACTTTTTCACTGCACTGTAGTATATATAACTGAGAGAAAGAACGTAGTCTTTAGACTCCAGCTACTCAGGGCCGCTTCTGCCATGAGGCGAGATGAGAATCTCGCCTCAGGCGGCAGTTTTTTGTATTTTTGAGGGGGCGGCATCCAGACAGCAGTTAAACACTGCTGGTGGATGCCGCCTGTGTTCCCTGTAAGCTGCGCTCTCCCCCTCCCCTCCTGGAGCGCAGGTAGCTGGGTCCCATCACTCACCCACAGCTCAGCTCCCTGAGCTCCTCCCCTTCCTCAGGCCGGCAGACACTGAATGGTGAATTCAGCCTGCAGCCACAGATCGCGCCGCAAGCCTGTGTGGGCGGGGCTTACAGCCCGGGAATTTGCATAAGCTCCGCCCATACAGTCATGCGGAGCCATCTTTGTCTGCAGCAGGGGAAAGAAGACTGTGAGGAACGGGACAGGGTGAGTAGGTACTGTGTTAGGTACAGAGGAGGCACAGATGGCATTTCTCCTACAATGGGGACACAGAGGAGATGGCATTAATACTACAAAGGGGGCACACTGGAGAGGGCATTAATACAACAAAGGGGCCACAGAGGAGAGGGCAATAATACTACAAAGTTTGGGGGCACAGTGTGTATTACTATTACAAACGGGGGCACAGTGGGCATTACTACTAGAAAGGGGGACACACAGGGCATTACTATTGCAAAGCGGGCACGGAGGGCATTACTAACATAAGGGAGGCACAGTGGGCATTACTACCATAAGGGGGGCACAGTGGGCATTACTACACAAAGGTGGCACAGAGGGCTTTTCTACTATAAAAAGGGGAACAGAGGTCTTTTCTACTATAAAGGGGAGCACAGATGGCACTACTACTATAAAGGAGGCACAGAGGGCTTTGCCACTATAAAGGACGCACAGAGGGCATTGCTACTATAAAGGGGGCACAGAGGGCATTACTACTATAAAGGGGACACAGACATTACTACTATGAAGGGGGCACAATAGTCATTATTACTATGAAGAGGGCACAATAGGCCTTACTACTATGAAGGGGGAACAATGGGCATTACTACTGTGAAGGTGGCACAATGGGCATTACTACTCTGAAGGGGACACAGAGAGGACACAACTACTGTGAGGGGCACAAAGAGAGTATTACCACTGTGAAAGGGGCTCAGATGTGTCTGTCCCTGTGTGTGCGTCTGTCCCTGTGTGTCACAATCACCATGCCCACAGTGTTCCTATGTCTTGACGCAGCTGCATCAGGACGTTCTGTGGGGGCAAGAAGAAGAAGAAGGAAGAGGAGGCAGCGCCGCCAGCATGGAGTCCGTGGAAGAGGCACAGGGAGGCACACTAAGGACGCAGGTAACACTACTACATGATCTACTCTAGTGTTATCTGTGGGTTTACATAGGACTGCAGGTAACACTACCACATTATCAGCACTAGTGTTATCTGTGGTTTTACGGAGGACTGCAGGTAACAGTACCACATTATCAGCACTAATGTTATCTGTAGTTTTACATAGGACTGCAGGTAACACTAACACATGATCTACACTAGTGTTATCTGTGGTTTTACATAGGACTGCAGGTAACACTACCACATGATCTACACTAGTGTTAACTGTAGTTTTACATAGGACTGCAGGTAACACTACCACATGATCTACACTAGTGTTATCTGTGGTTTTACGTAGGACTGCAGGTAACACTACCACATTATGAGCACTAGTGTTATCTGTGGTTTCATATAGGACTGCAGGTAACACTACCACATGATCTACACTAGTGTTAACTGTAGTTTTACATAGGACTGCAGGTAACACTACCACATGATCTACACTAGTGTTATCTGTGGTTTTACGTAGGACTGCAGGTAACACTACCACATTATGAGCACTAGTGTTATCTGTGGTTTCATATAGGACTGCAGGTAATACTACCACATGATCAACACTAGTGTTATATGTGCTGTTGCATAGGACTGCAGGTAACATCTCGTATTCTGAGATTTATCATTGTGCTACCTGTGGTGTTACATAGGACTGCAGGGAATATCTACTATATTATCTGTACTTGTACTTCCCCAGATCTGGCAGGACAGTCTTGAGTTCGGTGGTTACTTGACTTTCATACAATTTTTTAATGGGGGGGGGGGGGCGCCACTTAAATTTTTGCCTCAGGCAGCAGATGAGCTAGAATCGGCCCTGCAGCTACTGTACCGCAAACAACAGAATTGTTCACTGCACTGTAGTATATATAACTGAGAGAAAAAAATGTAGTCTTTAGACTGCGGCTATTGTACCGCACACCACTCAATTTTTCACTGGACTGTAGTATATATAACTGAGAGAAAAAACGTATTTTCTAGACTGTGGCTACTGTACCGCACACGACATAATTTTTCACTGCACTGTAGTATATATAACTGAGAGAAAAAACGTAGTCTTTAGACTGCGGTTACTGTACCGCACACGACAGAATTTTTCACTGCACTGTAGTATATATATAACTGAGAGAAAGAACGTAGTCTTTAGACTGCGGCTACTGTACCGCACACAACATAATTTTTCACTGCATTGTAGTATATGTAACTGAGAGAAAAAACATATTTCTAGACTTCGGTTACTGTACCACACACAACAGAATTGTTCACTGTACTGTAGTATATATAACTGAGAGAAAAAACGTACTGTTTAGAATGTGGCTACTGTACAGCACACTACAGAATTGTTCACTGCACTGTAGTATATATAACTGAGAGAAAAAACGTACTCTTTAGACTGCGGCTAATGTACAGCACACTACAGAATTGTTCACTGCACTGTAGTATATATAACAGAGAAAAAACGTATTCCCTAGACTGCACTACAGATCCCAGCAAGCCAAGGTACAGCAGCAGCAAAAATGAGTACTGAGAGGACTTTGGGCAATTTCTTTGGGATCTGTGTGGACCACGTGCTATCCCCTTTATGCCACCAGTCGCTGTGCACAGTGTGCAGCCAAGATGGCGGTAGCTGCACTACAAGTCCCAGCCAGCAGCCAGGAGGAGACCAAAAAAAAGGTGCTTGTAGCCCTTAGAAGGGCTGTTGGGTTCTTTGAGGATGATTCCTGCCTAACCAAAATCTAAATTGAGGCCCTAACACTCTCCCTGACAGACAGCAGCTCTATCCCTAATCTCATCCAGGCGGCGTCTGAGGCGAGCAGCGCGGGACCAGATTCTTATATTCCCAGGTCGTCTGATCTGGCCAGCCAATCCCTGCTATCGACTTGTAGGGGTTCCACGTGATGCTAGGAGGCAGGGGCGTAGCTAAAGGCTCATGGGCCCTGGTGCAAGAGTTCAGCTTGGGCCCCCCCCTTCCCTCAGCGCTGGTGAACCTAGCTTTTCTGCCGACCAAGTCAAATATTGAACCCCCCCCCATGCCAAATTCTCACCCTAACCTTTTCCCTCTTAACATTACGTATATCACTACAGAACATACAGGGTAAGGCTACATTCACACATTGTTTTTGCAGCCTCCAATCTGCATATTTTGCAGCTCAGATGCGGACCCATTCACTTCAATGAACACTGCTGTCCGCATCTGTATGTCCATTCCTATTTTTGTCCATTTTGCGGACAAGGATAGGCATTGTTACAGTGGATCTGCAAAAAAAAAAAAAACCGTATGCCATATGGAACATCATCCATTTTTTGCGGATCCGCAATTTGCATTCATTTGACTTCAAAACACAATGTTTGTGTGAATGTAGCCTAATACAGCGCCCCATACCTCTTACATCCAGTATAATACAGCGCCCCATACCTCTTACATCCAGTACAATACAGCGCCCCATACCTCTTACATCAAGTGATGTCTCCTCTGATGTAGACTTCTCTTTCCTCATCTTCTCCTTTCAGACCAGATGCCATTTTTCAGCCATTTCTCATCTCTGCAGTTTGACAGAAAAAAATCTTAGTTTACTACTTTTCCATGATCCTCCCGTCTTCTGGACAAATAATCCTACCACCCCCAGTACTGTGCCACTAGTACCACACAGATAGTGCCCTTCAATAATTATTGGCACACAGTGTCCTAAAATAACTGCGCCCAGCAAATAGTGTCCCTGACAGTAATAGTGTAAACATAATGTCCCCAGAAATAACTGCGCTATGCTGATACTGTACCAGGGCACCCCCCACAGTAATAGTGCTCCACAAAGTCCCAACTAATAATTCTCTGCCAGAGTGCACTTGTTAGTAATAGTGCCCCCAACAGTACTAATATCCCCACTGTGCCCCAGAAGTAATAATGCTTCCAATGTGCCAGTAAGAAGTGCCCCCAAAATTTCACTCCAATAATGTGCCAGTAAGAAGTGCTCCCCACCCATAGATGCCCCCCAAATTATGTGCCAGTAAGAAACGTCCCGATAATGCGCCAGAAGTTCCCTCCATTGATTCCCCCCCAAAATCATGTGCCAGTAAGAAATATCCCCAGTGCCCCCATGTGTCCGTAAGAAATGCCCCAGTGCCCCCATGTGCCAGAAAAATGCCCCCAGTGCCAGTAAAAATGCCCCCAGTGCTCCCATGCCATAAAGAAATGCCCCCAAGTGCCAGTAAGAAATGCCCCCAGTGCCAGTAAGAAATGCCCCCCAGTGCCCCATGTGCCAGTAAGAAATGCCCCCCTGCCCCCATGTGCCAGTAAGAAATGCCCCCAGTGCCCCATGTGTCAGTAACAAATGCCCCCAGTGCCCCCATGTGCCAGTAAAAATGGCCCCAGTGCCTGTAATAATGCTCCCAGTGCCAGTAAAAATACCCCCAGTGCCCCCTTGTGCCGGTAAAAATGCCCCCATGTGCCAGTAAAAATGCCCCCAGTGCCCCCCATGTGCCAGTAAAAATGCCCCCAGTGCCAGTAAAATGCCCCCAGTTCCCCCATGTGCCAGTAAAAATGCCCCCAGTGCCAGTAAAATGCCCCCAGTGCCCCCATGTGCCATTAAAAATGCCCCCAGTGCCAGTAAAAATGCCCCCACTGCCCCCCATGTGCCAGTAAAAATGCCCCTAGTGCCCCCATGTGCCAGTAAAAATGCCCCCAGTGCCCCTAAAAATGCCCCCAGTGCCCCCAATAGAGCTCCGGTCCGTGACTGCTACAATTAAAAAAAAAAAAACACTTATACTTACCTCCATGGAACTGGCAGCTATGCGATGCAGGCCTCTTCTGGCCTGTGTCCTGCGCTGTACGGCTCAGGCGGCGCAATGACATCATCGCGCCGCCTTAGCCGGCCTCTGATAGGCTGTAGGCCTAGTGCCTGCAGCCTATCAGAGGAACGGGCAGGGGAGACGCCTCTCCCTCCCCTGCCCCGCAGTACAGGCATCTGTATAGCCGTCCTGAGGATGGCGATACAGATGACTATGGAGATGAGCGCTTCCACAATGGAAGCGCTCATCTCCCTCTGCCCCGCCGCCGCCCGCAACTGTGCGCAGGGCCGCGCCGCACCTGGCTAATTGGCGGTGCGGCCCTGCAAGTGGCAAGGGGGGCCCTCGGGGCCCCCCTGGCTTAAGGGCCCGGTCGCAACTGCGACCGATGCGACCCCTATAGCTACGCCACTGCTAGGAGGTACCAAAGACTCTCCTGCATGTTGATTGGCTGAGGAAAAAAGCGCCTAACATGCAGGAAGAGGAAGATGCCATTTCCTCGAGGATCACGATATGCTCGTCCGAATAGCGAGCATATGCTAATACCCTAATGCTCGAACAAGCACCAAGCTCGGACGAGCATGTTCACTCATCTCTATGTATGACCCATCTACCAACGGCAAGGTGGCTTCTGTAGATTGGACCTGCACTAACAGACTTGCTTCTTCTGGGCCTAGGCTGAAATACAAAAGCAAACAAACACTATTTGAACCAGCATGTGGCCCATCTGTACAAGGCTTTTTATTTTTCCATTGATAGACCGGGCTATCTGCTTCTGATCTAATGAGTTTAGTGGCAGTACCTGCGAGATCACCATGACATACACATCAGTCACGAAGCACAAAAAGCAGACCTTGCTCATGACCATATATATACGTGATGGACAGTGAAGGCTTTAATAGAAGGGTCCCCCACACCGTTACCCCTTTGCTGGGTTTCTGGACAGGTTTAATATATGTTACATAGTTACATAGTTGTTAAGGTTGGAAAAAGACACAAGTCCATCAAGTCCAACCTGTAATCCTGCTATATCCATCCCTGGATCAATGTCCATCTTCCTTTTAAAAAGGGGTTGGACCAAGGGAAAGGGTGAGTAGAAGAAGATTTCTATACATTGTCATAAGCCTCAATTTTATTTTGAATTAAAAAGTCATCTAAAACCCTTTTGAAGCCATCTACTGTATTTGCTGTGACCAGCTCCTGTGGCAGGCTATTCCAGAGATTCACAGCCCTTACTGTAAAGAATGCTTGTCGCCTCTTATGACCGAATCTTTTTTCTCCAGTCGCAGGGAGTGGCCCCTTGTTTTTTGAGGGGGTTTAACACAGAAAAGCTTCCCTTGATATTTTTTGGATGGTCCGTTTATATATTTGTACAGGTTAATTATGTCCCCCCTTAGATGTCTTTTTTCAAGGCTAAACAAATTCAGTTCATTTAATCTTAATCTAAACTTAACTAAGATCTTCCAGGCTCATTATAGGGTAGTTCTGGAAGGAACTACCAGTGCATTCATTTGGTGTACACACCAAACGCAGTGTGAACATAGCCTTATATAGTATTTGAAAATAGGCGTTCTAAACCAGACATTTATAAATATGGTTAGGAGCTTATCCAGTGAGATCAGATTTTTAAATGTGGAGGCAAATGAAACCATAAATTATAATAATTTTTTTTGCCTTCATCTGGATCAACAAGGGTTAACAAGGATTCTTTTTTCTGTAACACCCTTCACCAGTCCTGACTGAATGCGAGAAACATGTGTTTTTTTTCTTTTCATTTTATCTGTCATGCCATCTGTCAGGACGATATTACACTGTCGTGTAGAGCCCCTTCAATCAATTAGTTTTCACATACTGTCAGATAATATGTGTGTATTTAGTTGATGTTACCCAGAAGTAAGTCTTAAAATGTCCTGTTTGGCTAGGGTAACACTGCGACAATTTATTGCTCTATAAGGCATTGTGTCACAGTCAAGCAAATAACAAATGGTTCCTTTTTTAATGGGGAATTCTGAGCTATTTTAACAAAAGTTGTAGCTATTTTTCTCCATATAGTGTAATAGTGATGGAGAGGAAGAGAGTGGTTGTAGTGGTAGGTCTTAACCATGGTGAAAATCTTACCCACGGTGGTGGCAGTCCCTCTCCAACACCATCCAGGAGCCTTACAGTGAAGAGGGGAATACCTTTCTCCCCTGGGGCACACCCTGGTTTGGGAGTCACCTGCCTGTTGGAAGGTGGTGTGCTCTTGATGTTCTATGTTGGAAAGATGCAAGGCAGGAGCTGACCTGAGGATAGAAATAGAAAATGGAGACTCAAGCAAACAGTGCAGCTTAACACAATCAGCTTTTACTGAAGAAACAGCAATTTTCCACATACATTTTATTTTATCTGTAGGCACAGTTCTTAAACAGTGTCAAGCAATTACTAGATGATTCTAGAGAATTAGTTCCATGTACCTCATCCAGATTCACTTTCTTTTATACAGTTATGCTATACTCTAGTCCAGCCTGGAAGTGCAATGCTCACAAAAAATGTTGCTTCTATAATGTCCGCTATGAGATGTAGATCCTAAAACGGACCTGTAACCTGTCTTTCTGATATAACTAGGGACCTGAGGCTGTTAAAACCCAGCCAAGAAGCTGTGGAGTCTTTAATAGCAAACACACACAAGTGTTACCTCCACAGTCTGTTTCCTCGCACCTTCCAATTTGGCTGCATAGCCAAATAATAGTCCTTTTCTTCACTCAGTCTGATTGGTTTGTGGAGCTCCTCACAGAGTCACAAGATCTGATTGTAAATGCTACTCACATCCAAGAGTCTGGATCTGGCGTTAACTCTCTGTTTCGGCCATGACTTAAATAACATTGCAATAACATACCTAACCATAAATTAGAAAACATTTGCAAACCTCTGTTCTTACCAGTGGACTCTGGGTCACTGCAAGAGTAATATAAAAAAAAGTTTCAACATTTCTTGAAATCCTTTGAACATGTAAAGTCTTACCGCAACAGGTCTCAGTGTAGTCCAATTCCACAAATCGAGAATACAGATACCTATATTATGTACATTTATACATAGTAACCTTTACATAAGGGGATGCTTGTCACCAGTACTTCCAGTGTATTCCATATAATTTAGGGTGCACAGACTTCTTCTTAGAGTAACTGTCAGTCTTTCTGGCAGGACTGGTACTGTGCTCAGTGTTTAGAGAGACACACTTCAGTGCTTCTTTCTGTTGCAGCAGAGGAAGACACAAGTGATGGCTCAAATAAGAGATGTTAGTCACCTGCCTGCAAGCACCGGCATGAAAGAATGGGGATTTAGGGATAGGAAAATTGTCAAGTTAGTTGTGATTAATGGTCAGACAGGTCCTAATAGCTGAGGGAAAACATGACTGAATTGAAAATCCAAAATGGTGCCATGACTTACCTCTATGGCAGGTACACCAAAAAATTAGAAGTGGCCATGAGGCTAGGGCTGGTAATGTGATATATAAATATATGAAGCCAAAGTAAAAATATAGTAATATAGTAAGACGTATAGGAGGCATTTCCCCATCAGGACACCACCTTTCCATATGGCTTGCTAAAGGAGTATTCCCATCTTGGACATTGGGGGCATATAGCTTGGATATGCCCCCAATGTCTGATGGATGTGGGTCCCCCCTCTGGGACCTGCACCTATACTTGAAATGAGCCCACAAAATGCTGAAGGGCGCAGCGTGCTCGGCTATTTTCAGAAGTCTCATTAAAGTTAATGGGAAGCGCACAGCGCAAGTAAGGCTACTGCTCCATTTGCTTCCATGGGGCCTATGGAAATAGCTGAATCAGCGCTTGGCCATTTTCGACAGTCGAATAGAAATGAATGGAGGGCAGCCACGCATACAGGGTGTGGGTCCCAGAGGTTGTACCTGCACCTATCAGACATTGGGGGCATATCCTAGCAATATGTCCCCAGTGTCCAAGATGGGAATAGCCTTTTAAAGCTTATCTACTTTATAGAAGAGGCTCCACAGCTTGTGTTCACCCACCTCTCTCTATTAACCAAAAACACGAGACACATTGCAAAGATTGAGTCCTGTTCTGATGAGCTCGACAAAACCATGTTAGAGATGCTGGACCAATGACCATTCATTGTCCGACTTCATTGTAAGAAGGGGTTAATAATAATAACGGTTAATTGTATCGTGCCAACATATTATGCAGCACTTTACATTTAGAGGGTTCATGTACAATCAAAATCATATTATACTATAATATACTGTATAGGCAACCAGTCCAATCACTGGCACGGGGGAGAGGCATTGGAGTAGTGGTTAGACAGATAGGAGAGATTGAAGAGGGGAGAGTTTAGTGAGGGGGAGACAAATTAACAATGACTAGTCAAAATGAGAATAGATCAGGAAAACAAAGAGAGTTTTTGCTGTTTCCACAGTAAAAAAAAGGGCAAATTCTAGAGATGTTTTTGAGGTGGAGGCGACATGAATGGGCAAGCATTTAAAAAATTGTGGTGAAGGAAAGATCAATGTCAAACATAACACTGAGACAGCTGGCATGCTGCCCATGAGTTAAGGTAGTGCCACACACACTGAGAGGGAAATATCAGGTTTAGGTAACTTAGTAGATGGAAAAACACAAGAAGTTCAGTTTTACAAAGATTTAGTTTCAGATAGAGAAAGAACATTATGTTAGAGACATGTGCAGCAAGGCAATAAAGGCCACAAAAAAGCAAGGGAGATCAAAACATTCATTACCTGGTGGCTTTCCTAGAATTCTTCCAAAAACCACCAGACTTCTCAGTTTTGGTTCTAAATCTGTGACTCATGGCATGTTTCAATAAAAAAAACCTCCAGACGACCAGTCTGATCAGATTAGATCCAGCTCTGACTGCCTTTAGAATAATTTCATTATATTAGATATTACAAAGGATTTCTGTTGGGAATTCAGAGACTTTCATGCAGGAGTAGAACAAACAAACAAGTTGATATTCATTTTATATACAGCCTTCTTTTGCACTTTTTTTAATTTCTGATGTACCTCAGGAGATTTAATATTATAAGTACAACTATTTATTAACCTGTAGTTTTCACAGTTCATAGGAACAGATTACGTCGAAATTTTAAAAATCAGTATTTAGAATTTTCCAGAAAAAGTTGCTAACTGTATCATGCTTACATGTACATATGTAGTCAGGGGCGCATATATACCTATAGTCAAAGTAGGCCTGTGCCTATAGGCAGAACTACGGGGGGTGCCAGCTAAAGCTATGAATACATTGAACAATGTGTGTTCATATGAAAATAGGTATTATGTGTTATATATTGTTGTACTGCATCTATTGGGCCGCAGGGGCGCACGTGAGTGTGGGTGACCGCATGGGTGTAGAAGTCGTACGGTTTCCTGAAGCTCCTGAGCTGGCATGCAGTGATGGTTCTGGTGGTGGTTGAGGTGCCCTTGATGTTGCTGTTTTATGGTGCGAGGTAGGGACCAGGTTGTCAGGACTCCAGCACCTTGCAGTGTAAATGCAATGTGGTATAATGATAAGACTAGTGTTGGTGTAACAAAGGTTGTATATGTAGGATAGCTTCTCTCTCTCAATCAGACTGGTCAATCTCTTGTTTTCCCAGCATAAAGGGATGCCCTTTCTCTATAATCAGGACAGCGATACAGATGATTGTTGTGCCTGCAGTCTATCAGAGGCCGGCTCAGTCTGACGTCATCGCGCCGCCTGAGCCGAACAGCGCGGGACACAGGCGGGAAGAGGCCTGCATCACATTGCTGACAGGCTCATAGAGGTAAGTATAACTGTTTATTTTTTTATTAACGCTACGCTTTTGCCCAGTATCGAGGGGGCATTTTTATCTATTAGGGGGCATTTACTGGCACACATGGGGGAAAGGAGCACTATGGGGGCATTATACTGGCACACATGGGGGGGAAAGGAGTACTATGGGGGCATCTACTAATACTGGCACACATGGGGGAGAGGAGCACTAGGGGGGCATCTGCAAGGGGGCATTATATACTGGCACAGATGGAGGGATCACTATAGGGGCATCTAGAAAGGGGGCATTATATACTGGCACTATGGGGGCATCTACAAGGGGGCATTATATACTGGCACAGATGGAGGAAGCACTATGGGGGCATCTACAAGGGGGCATTATATACTGGCACTATGGGGGCATCTACAAGGGGGCACTACATACTGACACTATGGGGGCATCTACAAGGGGGGCATTATATACTGGCACAGATGGGGGGATCACTATGGGGGCATCCACTAGGGGGCATAATATACTGGCACATATGGAGGGAAAGGAGCACTATGAGGGCATCTACTGGAGGGCATTATGTAGGGGCATTTTATACTGGCACAAACTATATGTGCAATGTGGGGGTGGTGATGAGTACTATAGGGGCATTTTATACTTGCACACATTATGGGGGAGGGG